>JASDQU010103018.1:282968-299587 GCA_032191745.1 Picea mariana
CAAGAGGCGCTTAAAATTCAAATTGGTCCTTGTTATGCTTGCGGTGATAGAATTTGAAAAAAACTTTGTTTTGTTTCCTCCATTTTTTAAAAAATAAACGATATAACATCCTTTAATAATTTAATGTAATTTAGTTGTACAATATCAATATTAAATATTAATAATTTAGTATTTCGAAATAATGTTTTTAGATAGAGTTAGATAGGATGACCATCCCTAAACAATTGCAATCTTTAAACCCTGAAGATCAGCTATGAATATGTATATCGCAGAACTCCGAATACTATTTGTAGAACATGCAACAATAGAGGCCCAATTTTCAGCCCGCCAGTCCCAGAACCCATCTCGAGAGCGCCTGATCCAAGAAAGTGGGATAAATATGGAATTAATACTGAATGGTTACGGGACAATAAAAGTGCAATGTTGAGCCAACCAACCCACAATTATGCCTGTCAATTTGTATATTGCGGAATTCTGGGTGCTATTTGTAGGGGACGGAACAATAGAGGCTCAATTTTCAGCCCGCCAGGCCGAGAACCCGCGGTCCAAAAAGTGCCCAAGAATGGAATGACGGATCTGCATATGCTATATAAAATCTCATGTCCATACTTTATAAAAGTACATGTTTACTATGTATTTCTCGTTTGTCCAAAAAGTTTTATATCACTCGCTCAACCAGATTGTACAAACTTTGTCGTCTAATTAAATTCTGCAATATCAATATGCAATATTAATAATTTAGTATTGAAATTAATGTATTTAGATATGTTAGATAGTTGATAGGAATTGCCATCCGTGAACAATGGAAAAGTTGAACCCGCCAGCCCTCGAGTCCATCTGTCAATCTATATATGGCAGAACTCCGAGTGCTATTTGTGTTAGAATATTAAAGGATGTGCTTGTTTTACCATTGACAATATCACTATTGTCACCCAACCATAGACCAAAGCCACCCTCCATGCACCTTGACCTTGACAGAGAGAAGAATCCTGGTAGCAATCCAATAGCCAAGCAAGGCTAATGCACCAAGCAAGAAGTAACCAAAGCTGTTTAGAGAGTCCAACCCAAAACTGGCGCAACACCTTCTCCAAGACTTGCACACAAGACTGCCAGACTGCAGTGCGCACAAGTGACCTTCTGTGATTCTGAGAAGTGTGTCAAATGAGAGATTGGCGCCGTGTATTTATAGTATTCCTGGTAGATTTTCCTGGGCCGACTTCTCATTCTGGGTACTAATTAAATCATATTAATTATCTCTCTTCAGCCGACATCTCATCTAGGGTTATGTTCATTTCTTTTCTTTCTTCCAGAACATTCTAATCTTGTCAGAGGTCACAATAGAGGTACATACCTCCCGAATCTACCATAATATCAACACTCCCTCCTAGCTAGGGGTGTATAACTGATAATGGTCTTGAGCACAAACAAACCATTCAACTGTTAGCATCATGAGCACCATCATTATTATCCAACTGGATAATCTCCATAACAACTGGTACAATATCAATTGATAAAACACAACTGTGTTTATCCATGGTAGTACACAACTACTCAAACCGTGACACATAGTCACAAACAGTGGAACATATCCACCATAGTAGCATATCTCTACTGTCTGGAGACAGGCAGTCTCCATAACAATCATCTGATATCAACCTACAGAGAAAATATTGTTATGATATAAACTGAATCATCTGAGCCATTCTTTCACTCACATTTGTGAGATCTAAAAGAGTAACTACCTTTAGAGTAGAACATCAATGGTAAGCTATCTGGACCATTCTTCTCAAGCAAGGAAGAATGCTTGTCCTGATTTCTGAGCCTGGACCATTCCTCACCCTGGGCCATTCCTCCGACACTAAACAAAGTGTAACATGGAGAGAATGAATCTACCCTAAGGAATGCATGTCCCTGATTGTTGAACCTAGACCATTCCCCACCCTGGGCCATTCCTCCGACACTAAACAAAGTGCAACTTGGAGAGAATGAATCCACCCTAAGGAATGACTGTCCGGACCATTTCCAAAGGAAATGACTATCCTGCACCAACCGCCATAAATGGACCATTCCCCATGTTAATCAGAATGGGAAATTGTTGTCCAGTGAGGCGGGCCAGTCTTCTTGAGTTACCCTCAAGAAGAGAGACTGCCCTAGACCACTTCCCATGTTAACTACAATGGGAAGTCGTTGTCTATGGTACATCAGCAATCTGGACCATTTTCCGAACTGGAAAATGTTTGTTCGTCAAAAATCTCAATCCACTTTCTGAATTGGAAAGAATCTGCCCAAGCTGGACTATTTTTCAAACTTGAAAATGACTGTTCTCAATTCAATAATATGTCGGTGCTCCCTCCCAACCTGGAGAGTCATTTCTTACCTTTCAACTAAGGGAGTTATTTCCACGATCCCCATTTTGTCTCAGAAATATGCAAACTTTATTCTGGACAGAGGCTTTGTCAGGATATCTGTTGTCTGCTCATCTGTGGGGATATACTGGAGCTTTACTTCTCCTTCCTAGAATTTAACTCGAATAAAGTAGTATTTGATCTCAATATGTTTCGACCTTTCATGAAACATTGGGTGTTCTGATAGTCTTATACAACTCTGATTGTCACAGTGTATTATGATTGAATCTAGAACCTGATCAAATAAATCAGAGATTAGCTTCCTCAGCCATATTGCTTCTGTGCATGCCTCAAATGTTGCGATATATTCTGCTTCTTCTGTGCTGAGGGTGACAAAATTCTGTTTCCTGCTGCCCCAAGATATCATAGTGGAGCCCAAGCTGAAACACATTCCTGAAGTACTCTTTCTGTCTTCTGCACTTCCTGCCCAATCTGAATCTGTAAATCCATGAAGCTGTATATCACTGGATGCGGTATATCTTAAGCCATAGTTTATTGTCCCATAAATATATCTCAGGACATGCTTTGCAGCTATCCAATGGTCATTTCTAGTTTCCACCTGGAACTGGCTTAGTGCATTCATGACAAAGCAAATGTTTGGTCGAGTATTTACCAAATACATTAATGACCCAATCAATTGTCGATATAGTGATGGATCTACTAGATCAGAATCTAGATCTTTTACTTTTCTTATATCTGTAGTCATAGGAGTGTCCATGGATTTGCAATCCATCATTCCAAACTTCTGAAGAATATTTATTGTGTACTTTACTTGTCCAAGGAATACTTCACCATGCTTCTGCCATACTTCTAGTCCCAAGTAATAATGCATGAGACCTAGATATTTCATATCAAATTTAGAGGTTAGCTCCTTTTTGCACTGGATGATAAGAGATTCTTCACCTGTTAGGAATAGGTCATCAACATATAGTAGTAGAATCACAGGTGCATTGTTCACGACTTTGTAGTAAAGGTTTGGATCTGCATGACTTTTGGAGAAACCAAGTCTCGTTAGATAGCTGTCTATTCTGGCATACCAAGCTCTTGGAGCTTGCCTGAGTCCATATAAAGCTTTCTTTAATATGAAAACATGAGTGTCTCTGGAATGTAATTCAAACCCTTGAGGTTGTTCAATATATACTTCTTCTTCAATTGCTCCATTGAGGAAAGTTGTATTTACATCCATTTGATGTAAACTCCATCCCATGGAAGTGACAAGAGATATGATAGCTCTAATGGAAGTATATCTAACAACCGGAGAAAATGTTTCATCATAGTCTTCTCCCTCCTTCTGAGAGAACCTTATAGCTATGAACCTTGCTTTATATTTATCCACGCTTCCGTCTACTGCATGTTTGATCTTATATACCCATTTTGAAGTTACGACTGATTTTTCTTTAGGTCTAGGCACAATTTCCCATACATCACTTTTCATGATGGATTGGTGCTCTTCCATCATAGCTTCTTTCCATTGTTTCTTTTGAACTACTTCTTCAAACGTGGTAGGTTCTTCATCTAGAAGCTTTGTCATACATGTTGTATAACTTGAGAATCTTTTTGGCTTCTTACTTTTTCTGAATGTCCCATCTGGGACCTTGAGTCTTTCGGCGTCTTGTAAGGTAGCTTCAAGCCAAGCTGGTCGTTTCTTGGTTTTAGGTACAGTGTCTGAATCAATGGTCTCACATGGTTGCATAGGATGATCAGGTTGTTCCTTTTCGTCATTTTGGTTTTCTGTGCTTTCTTCGATAGGTTCTTCATTCTCTTCTTCTTCTATAGTTTCTTCTATGGATTTCTTGAAAGCCATCTTTTCATTGAATGTCACGTCTTTGCTGGATTCGATCTTATGATGTTTTGGAATATAGATTCTATAAGCCTTGGATGATTCGCTATATCCCATGAATATGCCCTTCTTTCTCGAGGGTTCTAATGTATTCCTTTTGTCCTTGGGAATGTGAGAGTAAACAGGACATCCAAAGATTCTTAGGTTTTCCACATTAGGTTTCTTACCTGAGAAGGCTTATTATAGAGTCATGTCCTTCAATATGTAGTGAGGACTTCTGTTCTGAACATATATTGCTGTCATGGCCGCTTCTCCCCATAAGAACATGGATAATCCTTGATCGTTTAATAGTGATTTTACGGTTTCTTTAATAGATATGTTCTTTCTTTCTGATACACCATTTTGTTGACGGTTATGAGGAATCATTAGCTCCCTCCTAATTCTTGCCAATTTGCAGAATGCATTGAATTCCTTTGATGTGTATTCCCCTCCATTATCTGTTCTTAAGGTCTTGATCTTCTTGTTCATGAGATTCTCTATCTCTGCATTGAATTCTTGAAACTTGTTGAATACTTCATCTTTTGTCTTCAGTAGATATAACCAAGTCTTTCTTGAATAATCATCTATGAAGATTACGTAGTAAAGAGAACCTCCTAGAGATCTGAATGGCATCAGACCACAAACATCTGAGTGTATTAGATCTAGAATCTCCTTAGATCTATTGTTGCTGCTTGGAAATGGTTTCTTGATATTCTTTCCAAGAGCACAACCTTTGCAAATTCCTTCATGTGTAGACTGCAATTCTGGTATTCCTTCAACCATATTTTTGAGAAAAGGTAATTATTGATAATTAATATGAGCGTACCTTTTATGCCAAAGTTCAATGGGATTGACTTCGTCATGTACGAGAGCTTCTTCATTTTGTTCTAGTAGTCTATATAAATTTCCTTCATGGCTTCCAATAACCCTTGGATTCTCTATGCTGGAGTCTTTATGCCAAGATAACACTTTTCCATCTACGAAAGCTATTTTGTTTCCTTTGTATTCTAGGCAAGATATGGATACAAGATTATTTTCTAAACCATGTACATATAAAACATTACTTAAATGAACATTGTTACCTGTTTTTAGCTTGACGAAGGCTTGTCCAAATCCTTTGACTGGGTAAGTGCTTTTGTCTCCAAGCTCTACCTTGTACAATGTCTTCTTCTCATTTAGATTTGAGAGTCTAGCTTGATCTCCCGTCATGTGCCTAGAAACTCCACTATCGATTATCCACATTTCATCTTCAATCGTTCCAGTGAGTTTTGAGTAGTGTAGATGACTGGTATTTTCATCCATAACTTTGGTTGACTGGTGACTGATCATGCTTTGATCCAAAACTTCAACTCTGACGTTTCTGTCTTCTGAGAGAGAAAAAAGGTGCGCTAAACTAGGGTGCATTTGAATAACTTCTTCTTGAGCGAGATGCTCCATCACAAGGTGCCAGATCTGGAATTTAGGATTTCTGCAATTGCTCCTGCTAGTAACCCTAGTGGCAGTGTCTTGGAAGTTGCTCCTGCTAGTAACCCTAGCAGCAGTTCTTCAACGAGCTTAGTATCCTAATGGCTATGCTTCCTTCCAGCGGTTAGACTGAATGAAGGAGGTGTGGGCCCATAACCTGTTAGAATATTAAAGGATGTGCTCATTTTACCATTGACAATATCACTATTGTCACCCAACCATAGGCTGAAGCCACCCTCCATGCACCTTGACCTTGACAGAGAGAAAAATTCTGGTAGCAATCCAATAGCCAAGCAAGGCTAATGCACCAAGCAAGAAGTAACCAAAGCTGATCAGAGAGTCCAACCCAAAACTGGCGCAACACCTTCTCCAGGACTTGTGCACAAGACTACCAGACTGCAGTGCGCACAAGTGACCTTCTGCGATTATGAGAAGTGTGTCAAATGAGAGACTAGCACCCTGTATTTATAGTATTCCTGGTAGACTTGCCAGGGCCGAATTCTCATTCTGGGTACTAATTAATTCATATTAATTATCTGTCTTCAGCCGACATCTCATCTAGGGTTACGTTCATTTCTTTTCTTTCTTCCAGAACATTCTAATCTTGTTAGAGGTCACAATAGAGGTACATACCTCCCGAAGCTACCATAATATCAATAATTTGGAGGACACAGAACAATGAAAGTGCAATGTAGAGACAGCCAGCCCGCAGTCCAACTTTTCAATTTGTATATCGTGCAATTTTCGGTGCTAATTGTAGAGGGTGGAACAATAAAGGCCCTGTTTTCATCTTACCAGCCCGAGAGCCCCCGATCCAAAAAAGTGGCTAAATATGGAATTAATACAGAATCGCTACGGGACAATAAAAGAAAATGTTGAGCCAACTAGCCCGCAAGTCTGCCTGTCAATTTGTATATCGCGGAAGTGTGGGTGCTATTTGTAGGACACGAAACAATAGAGGCTCAATCCTCAGGGTGCAGGCCGAGAACCCGCGATCCCAAAAGTGCCTAAGTATGGAATGAGGGATCCGCATATGCTTTATAAAATGTGATGTCTATACTTTATAAAAACCAAATTGTACAAACTTTCTCGTTTAATTAAATTCTGGAATATCAATATGTAATATTGCCATCCGTAAACAATGAAAGGCTTGAAGTCGCCAATGCTCGAGTCCATCTGTCAATCTGTATATTGTGGAACTCTGAGTGTTATTTGGATAACACAAAACAATGAGAATGCAATGATGAGCCACCCAGACCACAAGTCCGCTTGTTAATTTGTATATAGCAGAATTGTGGGTGCTATTTGTAGAGCGTGGAACAATAAAGACCTAGTTTTCATCCCACCAGCCCGAAAGCCGCCGATCAAAACAAGTGCCTAAATATGGAATGGTCGATCCGTATATGTTCTATAAAAATTTCAAATCCATAGTTTATAAGAACACATACTTAGTATGTATTACTCGTTTTTCAGAAAACTTGTATGTGGATATAAACTGGCCCATCCAATCGTGCTATGACATGGATACGAGTCCCTTAAAATTCAAATAGCTGCCAAGTCTACTTGTCAATTTGTATATCGTGGAAATGTGGGTGCTACTTGTAGGACACCGAACAACAGAGGGCCACTTTTGAACCCGCCAGCCCGAGAATCCGCCATCCAAATAATGGCTAAGTATGGAATGAGGGATCCCAAAAACCAGATTGTACAAACTTTCTCTTCTAATTAAATTCTGCAATATCAATATGTAATATTGCCATTTGTAAACAATGGAAGATTTGAATCCGCCAGCCCTCAGATCTGTACATAATGTATAAAAATTTCATGTCCATAGTTTATAAGAGTGCATACTTAGTATGTATTACTCGTTTTTCAGAGAAGTTGTAGGTGCAGAAGGACGGATTCAGGACTTCAGACTACAGTTACTTTTATATCAGCAGGATGACCATCCATTTCCCTGTTTGATATTGTAATAAACGAATATAAACTGGCCCAAGTCCAATTGTGCTATGACATGAATACGAGTCCCTTAAAATTCAAATAACTGGAAAGTTTTCTTGTCGATTTGTATATTGCAAAAATGTGAGTGCTATTTGTATGGCACGGAACAACAGAGGGCGAATTTTGGACCCGCCAGCCCGAGAACTCGCCATCCAAATAATGGCTAAGTATGGAATGTGAGATTCATAGATACGAATCCGTAGATGTTGAGCCAGCTAAGCTGTAGGTCCGCTCATTAATTTGTATATCGCGGAATTGTGGGTGCTATTTGTAGAGCGCAGAACAATAAAGGCGTAATTTTCAGCCCGCCAKCCCGAGAGCCCTCGATCCAAAAAAGTGACTAAATATGGAATGGTGGATCCATACATGATGTATAAAAATTTCATGTCCATAGTTTATAAGAGTGCATACTTAGTATGTATTACTAGTTACATACTCGTTTTTCAGAGAAGTTGTAGGTGCGGAAGGCCGGATTCAGGACTTCAGATTGCAGTTACTTTTATATCAGTAGCCTGACCAACCACTTCCCTATTTGATATTGTAATAAACAAATATAAATTGGCCCAAGTCCAATTGTGCTATGACATGAATATGAGTCCCTTAAAATTCAAATAACTGGCAAGTCTGCTTGTCGATTTGTATATCGTGGAAATGTGAGTGATATTTGTATGGCACAGAACAACAAAGGGCGAATTTTGAACCCGCCAGCCCAAGAACCTGCAATCCAAATAATGGCTAAGTCTGGAATGCGAGATCCGTAGATGCTCTATGAAATCTCATGTCCATAGTTCTTAGAAGTGCATGTTTACTATGTGTTGCTCGTTTCCTCCGAATCATGTTTAGAACACACGAACCAATAGAATTGCAATGTTGAGCGACCCAGTCCGCAACTACGACTGTCAATTTGTATATCGCAGAACTCTAGGTGATATTTGTGGGATACATTGCAATAGAGGCCTAGCTTTGAGCCCGCCAGACCAAGAACCCGCAATTGAAAAACAACTGATTTCTGTCACTGATGAAATATGATCATCGCCCCTTGGCGTTTCCTGGGTGTATCTTCTATCGTATTTCTTTTCGAACCCACCCGACCACTTTCCATAGGTATTTGTTCGAATTGGTTTTGTCATCGCCGTTGGCTTTGTACTTGTTTCCAGATATGCAATAATTAAGCTTTAGTGCTAGTAGTCATCCTGCAGGAACCGTTAAGATTGTCATTAATGTCCAAAAATCCGGAGAATATTTGTCATTACTACAAATTAAACTAAGATTTTCACACACCTATGTTATCCTTTCCAAGTATTGATTTAAAAAACAATGGAATCTTTTTTCTTGTGCACCCGCGGGTTGGTGCTTTTAACAAATTTCTAATTCTTAATCTCTCTTCGCTGTCACTGCCACTTTTGCATTTTTTTCTATTTATGCAATTAGTGATCTATCATGGTGACAACTCATTCTGCACGAACTATGGATATTTTCATTGATCAATGAAAGGATCGAGGACATATTCCATTGATACACATTAAACCATAATTTGTGGAGGGTTATATTATCCCTCCCTGATTTTCATTTCAAACATTGTCTCGAGCAAACAAAAATTCTTAATATCTTGTGGCACCAGTTCTATCTAGACAGAGGAAACACATTGGAGCATAATGGCCAGAGGTTCCACTATTCTAGGGCATATTCTTACTATTCATCTCCCTACGCCCTGGACCAAAAAAAGAGATGGTCCCTTGGTACACTGAGAAATATATTTCAAGCCAAAGAATTCCAAGGCAAGCCTGCCTACTTAGAGAACCTGCCCAGTTGCATTCATGGTTGTTGCAGAACTTGATGTGATGAATTCTGAACTGGAAGAAGATGATCTGATGGGTGATGATACGACAATGGATGATGGCAATGCAGAGGATATTCCTTCTTCTGCGCCCAAATTCAAATCAACCATAATGGACGGAACTTCCTGGCTCGGAAATGGCTTTTCTGACAACACCAAAAGGAGTTTCAAAAGAGAAACAGACCGTAAACGCAATAGCCACTTTGCAGCTCGAAAGTAGGAATTCCAGAGTTCCAAATTAGTCCATTCTGGGCGGAAGAGTTTCACTGTAAAGAAATGATATGTTGATGCTCCTAGATATATATTTCAAGCCAAAAAAATTATTGATTAACATCTTCGGGAAACAGGTCTAAAACTGTCACTGCTACAAAGCTTTTTTCTACTAGTCATCTGCTTCCGCCCAGAATGGACTAATTTGGCCCTCTGGAATTTCACGTGCAACCTGTGCTCCTGAATTTTTTTGGACTATGCAGAGGCGGTTTCAGCTAAGGATTATTCCATTTTCCCTGCAACGCTTTTCGTCTTCTTCCTCATGTGAAGCTTCTCAAAACTATCAATTTCAACACAGGACGATTCATCGAGGAGAAAACTAGAAGGATATTGCATACTGTGGATCCCGTGCCTGTGTTTGTTGTAGATATGTTCAATGTTTTAGCCCAAAGAACTGGCTCCAATTTCTAAGGATAGATGTACAATACTCGCTGTTTTACTTAGTTTTTTAAATGGATTTGCTATTAAAAAATATTTTCCTTCGACTCTTTGTTGCTTCTATTCTGGATTTAATGCATGTTCTCATTGGCATGATTTGGTGCTCTCGTACTTCTTCAATGTTGTGTTTACTTAGGTTATTTTTTCTAAGATGGAACATCTAAGAATAATATGACAATGTACTGTGTAAATCCACCAGCCTTTTATGCAAACAAAAATGGATTACACAGTTTGAAACCAACGTTCAATTCAATTCACAATGCAAATAGAACATAGCAATACCAATCTAAAATGTTGCAGCAAAATCGTTATTCTTGTTACTAGATATGCAATTATTAAGTTTTAATGCTAACAACCCATAATTCAAGAAGTGTAATACTTTAGTTAATATGTTTCACTCATGGAATAATGTATCAAGAAAACAGTTACACCCACGTGTTCCAATAAAATCTAATCTTCAACAAAGCATTTGCTGGCAATTAGTAGAAAATGAAGTTTTGTGCTTGAGTTCATATGTTACAGCCATGGTAGAATCTATGAAGAACATACTTACACGCTCACGTTGCAATAATATGTAATTTTCAACAATTCGGATTCATGCATTTCCAACGAACACTTCCACTTTTTCTAAATTGACCCTCTATTGTTCTGTGTCCTACAACTTACACCCAGAGTTCCACGATATACAAATTGATAAGCATACTTGTAGGCTGACTGAATCAATATTGCACTTCTAGTATTTCGTGATCTCCAAACAACATTCGGATCTCCCCGATATAGAAATTGACACACGGTCTCTAGGGCTGGTGGTCTCAAGATTGCCTTTCTTAACGGATGGAAAACTGCTAAAACCAGCCATACCACATTTGCGGCACATAAGATATATTAAAGGGAAAATAATTTCCAATATAGTTCTGTGTCCTGCAAACAACACCCACATTTACGCACTATTCAAATTGACAGCCGGACTTGCCAGGTGGCTCACTAATAGAATTCCTAGGGGTTTTTCTGTTACAGATGTCAATATATTGGTCCTTCTTTTTCCGTCTTCTATACTTGGGCAAATATCCGTTTCTCTTAGCCAAATTTATTTTTCTCCACTAATAGCTGCGCTCCTGCTCTTTTATCGTGACACCGACTGAACGCTCCCCCATTCCATAACTAGAAACTTCTCCGACCGCGAATTCTCGATAGGCGGGCTCTAGACTAGACTTTTGTTCAGTTCGTAGTCGTTTTTTCTTGTGCCCGCGCCCCTTTGAAATTAGCAATTACAAATTATATATAACATATTATTGCTACGTATGCAATTAGCAATTTCCCTATTCAATACTTAGCCAATTTTTCGGAATTCCGCAAATATACAAACCAGTCGCTGAACTGCACCATCATGAACTCTTCCATTTTACACATTTTGTACTAAAAAATTCCGATACATGAAATTTCACTGTGCAACACTCGACTCTCCTGAGTATCCCCATAACCCTTTTTTGAATCCCATCCCACTGCTTTTCAGAGCTTTCCATTCTTCCCTTTCTCTTCGTCGTTTCCGTCACCTTTGCACTTATCTATAATTACTGGCATTATTGGCATTTAATTCAAATAGGTCATCATGTAGAAACCGTATAAATTGTCATTGATGGGCGAAAGGCTTGAGGAGATCTCATACTAATGCACATTAAACCAAAATTTGTGGGCGGATTATATTATCCCTTCTGAGTGTTGATTTCAAAATCATGAAATCCCATTCACACGTTCACAAAACCTGCAATCCTTCATCGTACCCGCCACCTTCGCATTTCTAAATATGCAATAAATAAGCTTTACTGCTAATAGTTCATCATGCACCACGCATACATATTTCTATTAATCAGTGAAAGGATTGAGGAGATTTCCCACTCATAACCATTTAACCAAAATTTATAAAACAGTTATATTATCACCTCTAACTGTTGATTTAAACCATCATCTACAACAAAACAACGTTCTCATAAACCTATGGCATCAGCTCGAGAACATTTCTGTGGAGATACACTGAACATCTTCGGGCGCGAGGACCAGAACTTCCAGTGGTCCAGGGCATTTTCTTATTACTCAACCTCTACCGCAAACAACCAAGTAATTTGGACTTCCGGAATTGCTCATGCAGGCTGTGTCCCTGAGGTTTTTGACTCTAAGGACCTAGTCTCTTGGTGCACTGATAAATTTATTTCAGACCAAAGAATTATTCCTCTGCAAGACCGTTCTTATGTTTCTTTGTCACCTCAGCTCTTCCGCTAGATGCTAAAATTGTCGGAGCCAACATTGACATTCAAAGGACAAGATTGCAAACAATTCCTGGCAAAGAATAATAACGGATTGGACCTCTTGCCCCATTTTCTAGAAAACCCGCTTCTAGTTCCTGAAGATATTACAAGCATACAGGTTAGTTCATTTTAAAATCCATTTCGCGAAATTGCTTGGTTGTTTACAAGAATAACGGGACAAGAGTCCACAACAACTGTTACCCGCATGGATCTTTATATTTTGTATTACACAGTCAATGAACAAGCCATTTTTGATTGGGGCAGGTTAATTTCCCATGAAATCCATTCCCAATTGTCAAAGTACAAAAGGGACAAGCAATTTTATATGTCGTCCTATTTAGTTTTTTCAATAGCCCATTCCTGTCGGTTTCTGCAACTATCTTTGTCCAAGAATGTCAACTGCGAATTCCAGCCAGTAACATTCTGGTACCAAGCCTTGTGGAAGCACAAGGCTTCCCACTGTCTTTATGAGATTTTTAATGGCTTCCTGTCTATTTTCAAAGTTTTGTTGTTAGGAGAAGATGCTCCCTGCATTTCTGAACAGGTAACTAGTTTTTTGGGCAAGAAGGGGACACTCGAACTTTTGGATAATTACACTGTGATAATAATTTTTGGCTCCAAGGAACAACTTGCTCTTCTTCCATGTCACATTACGGACATAATGTTTATTGCAGAGGTAGCATGTCAATACAGCTTCTGGTTCCATCAGTTCCAACAGAAGAAAAAAAAAATTGTTCATTCCTCTGCCTTGGAAAGTAGGGGAGTTCATGTTGAAAAACATCAACAAAATTGACGATTTCGCAGCACATTCTAGGATCTCCAACCTCAAATATGTTGAAATCATAAGAGGGTTCGACCCCTATGATATTTTTCACCAACATTTACAAACACTTGGCCTCGACAATCGTTTTTTAAAAAAACACCTGCCCAAAAACAGAGACATTGGTGACAAGAGTTCTGCCTCTGATGTCGGCGACGTAGACACAGTGCAAAGCTACACTAAATTGAACACGCAAAAGGGGAAAGGCCCCAGTGACAAGAGTGTTCAATCCACAAATACCACTCCAAAAAGTATGACATCCTGAAGCATCGCTCCAGCGGCCCACCACAGCAACAAAGAAACTGAGAGTTCTTCAAACGGAGGAGAAGATAATGACCCTCTTCATTCTAAAATTGATAGTTCTCACAAGCTTCCAGTAGAGAAAAGAGAAAAAAAAATGTGGGACAGATAGAAGAGCCAGAAATTCAGAGTGAGAACATGGAACTTGACACTGATCTTGATAGCATGATCCACTTCCTTGATCAGCCCGCTGAGACTATCCACCATAGCCACCTAATGGACATATCCATTGCCAAAAATTTCGACGAAGATGAATCCTTTGTCTTCCAGAGTTCGTTTTTTGATAGCCAGTCCAAAAAATTGATAATTGAGAAAAAAAATGTTAAAAATAAGAAAGGAAAATCTCGTTCGGAGGTTGACGTTGCCAACATGCGGCCATCCCAAACCTGTCAACTTCACACCGCCACCGGAGAAGCACTCCATGATTCTGTTGGAGGCATGGAGACCGAGAATGCCAGACTGAGGGATCGGGTCAAGGAACTGGAAGACGCTTTCATTCCTATGCCATTGCTTGTCAATCCTTTGGCAATAACCATGCCTGACACCCCTACTCCCAATGTAAAAGAATCCTCCACCTTGCTCACATCCTGTAAAGGATATGTGGAGAACAATATCAAAAAAGGAATGGAACTGGTTATCGACGCATGGAAAATATCAAAAACCATCGCTTCCCTTGGAACCAGGGCACATAGTTTTCTCGAGCATTTGCAGGCCGAGTTAAAAGATGAAGAAAAATTATTTTTAAAAATGGTCATTCCTTTTGGCAAGATTGTCAACAATATGACAGAAACAAAGAGAAGAGAAGAAGATCTTCCATCCAAAAACTGGATCGGTCAATTGAATGCATGTTGGAAAGAAAAGGTGAAGAACCTGCATCTCATTGTTCAGTCATGTGAACAAGCCATATCGAAGAAAGATAAATTATTCACAAGGTTGTCAAATATACACTTAGCTGGAAAAACCAACGACTTCCAAGACCTTGGCTTAATCTCTAACTCCTTGCACTTAACCAGGGAAGAGTTCAATAAACAGGTATCTATGTTTAAGGCCTTGTCTCTGCAAAATTTTTACAACATCCTTGAATTTGATCAAGCTCACATCCAGGACTGGCTAGTCAAATATGTAGTACAGAATGAGGAAATTCATCAGGCTCTCTGTAATCTTTCTATTGACTTCCAGGAATTAGAAAACGATCTTTTCAACATCAAAATATGGAATGAGATCAACATTGCCCCAATGAGAAGCTACATTGAAGAATGGCTCAAAAGTCAATTGAAACAGGTCGCTGACGAAAGGCAACATGCAGTTGCTAGCATTCCAACAGCCGTTGAGAACATTTTTCAAACCATAATAGTGGGTGACATCAATGAAATGAGAGTTGCAACCAAATAGCCAAAGGCCGCATATCTGCCCTCATTGTAAGTTTACTCATCACATCCTGCTTTCTTTATCAACACAGTTCTTCCACTTTCTTAAATAGATATGTATAGGAAATCACTTTTACCTTTCCATTTTATTTTTTTTTGCAGGTATTGCACTCTATCTTCTTTCCACAGTCCTGTTTCTTGTACATATTTCTCTAATGGTTCGCAGGAGCCCCAATCCCAGTCTACATGACAAACGCATTGAAATTTCGGATTATATGTAACATACTTTATTTTTATTTTATATTTAAAAATAAATGTTGCTCTACAATGCAACCATCATTTACTTATACACCATGTTCACAAATGCATTTAAATTTTTATATTTCTTATTTCCTTTTAATTTTATGTCTTCATATATTTTTAACTTTCACCAGTCAATATGGCAAATGCATTTAAATTTCCATATTTATTCTTCCACTGTCAACAAATTTGTAATTTGCTATATACTTTCAAAAAATATATCTTTGTTATATACTTTGAAATTTATAATTTCTTATAAAATATATGTTCCGTGATATACATGTTGCACACAACATTTCTAGGATATACATTTTTAACCAAACACTTTGTTTCATTTACAATTCGACCCCCTTTTGCACATTTTGCTTTCTAACCTCGTTGGCAGGGACTACACTGCCACACAACCTTGTTATTAGTGACACTCATGAAGCCATTAACTAAAATATTATTAATCTTGGTTGTGAGTGTAACATTTATAAACTAAATATTATTAATCTTGGTTGTGACTGTAACATTTGTAAACTAAATATTATTAATCTTGGTTGTGAGTGTAACATTTATAAACTAAATATTATTAATCTTGGTTGTGAGTGTAACATTTATAAGCTAAAATATTTCCACAATCTGAGTCATAATTATATGACTCCATAATATGGTTTATATTGCAACTATAATTACACACACAACTGTCAAAAAGTTGGGTCGCACCAAACTCTAGTTGAGCATCAACTTAAAATTGTGACATGTGATAGATAACATAGTAAGAACTAATATATAAGTACTAAAACAATTAATATCCACAATGTGCACAAACAATATTGTCTTATACAATCCAAGTTTCCACATATACTCAACATTTTATTAATTTGTGGCTCGCATGGAAATCATCAACTTCAATCTCATAGAGTAATTCATGTTTGGTTCATGAAAGGATTGGTATCCATGTATTCTAGCTTTGAAGAGTGATTCATGTTTGGTTCAGGAAAGGATTGGTATCCATCAATTCTAGCTTTGAAGAGTAGGTAATTGTCACTATAATTCATTGACTAATGCATAATTGGGTTTGAGGAACAACGTCATTGACCTTGAAACACACAAACAGAACAATAATATACATGTATATGTATATGTTTATAGCATGCATTATCTGAATTCTTAGAGTAAGTAAATTAGACCTAAGATATAATCATTAATAGTTCATTAAAAAATGAATACATGCATACCATATTAGCACCAGTTTGCAAATAAAATAACTTGGAAAGTTTTCGACTATACTATAGCTATGCTGCCCCATT
>JASDQU010103018.1:299929-331610 GCA_032191745.1 Picea mariana
GGTAACACCCTTTTTTAGGGGGGGTGTTAAAATTACAACTTGTTTAAAACCATGACATTGATAACCAATACCATTGTGGACAAAAACCTTAAAGTTGAACCCCTAATAAAATAGTGGTGCTCCTAGTAGCACTCATTATTTTCGAGGTCAAAATTTTGATTTGATTGAAACTCTAACCTTGAAAACTTGTATCGTTGTGAAAAACCTTAAAATCAATCCTCAAATTGAAAGTGGTATTTGTCATCACTCCAAGAAACTCCTTAGGGTTGTAAACTAAGGATGCTTGGTAACTTAAAAATAATGTGTAGGTATGTTTGGAACAATGGGGTCCTTAATGATCAATGTAATAGACAACTCATCATACATCTAAAGAAACAGTGCTTTCAGGAAACAATGATCAGATCAAATAATTTCAAAGGAGAGGATGAAGAATACTAGTCTTGATTTGTCAAATACAGCTGGGTGTAGGGCTTAATACAAGATAGAAAGAAAATCCTTCACTTCAAATCTATGAGCTCAATAAAGAGATAAAAGTCTTTATAAGCTAAAATAAACTGAAATGAAGTACAGAAAAGGAAACATGGATATTTCTGATATTGAAAATGAAAGGAGACTACAATTTTATTATATCATAAGAGTCTATACAGTAGCACAAAAATGTATCCCAGTTTGAACCCTTGTCTCTTAGAAAAGATAGGCATTTATAGCCTTTTACAATCACTTTTTAAGATCCTGAAAACTTGGATCTGTATCTAAAAATAGAAAATCAAATTAACTAAGCAAATCAATAACAAAGACTTAATGGCTAGATTAGCATTCGAATTGTCTTCCATCTCAAAATTTGACATCTATATTCTTCAGCTTCTAGAATCTGTTGTGTCATGAAACATGGCAAAGGCACCTGTCTTGGTAGCTGGATTCCTTCAGTTACTCATAGTCGACACTTTAGGAGATCAATTTATCATGTGGTTTTCAAAAATCCCACGAATCTCTGATGCTGAGGGTTTCTTTGACCGAGTTGTTAATCCTTCAATGCTCTGGAACCTCTTTAAATCCTGTGAAAATCACCCTGCTCCATCCTTATCTTTCAAAAATGATTTTTGTGCTTTCACTAGCTAACTCGCTTTATGATTCGCTGGTTAGCTGGTGAAAGCGTTGCCTTTCACCAGCTAACTGGTTGTAAAATTTTCCCTGTGCGTTGGTGAAAGCTCTTCCTTGGCCCAAAATGAACTTTCACCTCCAAAACCATGGTTCTATCAAAAACTCAGTGTGTCTCTACTTTATCCCCTTGCATATTTACAACAACCTGAGCTAGCACTTGCAGATCTGGGTGTGACTTTTTCTTTTGCTTCAATTTTCTAATCTTCCTCTTAAGGTGTTTTGATAACCACCATAGATTGTTATAGTCTTTGGTGATTTTATTTTTCCTCTTCTTGTCCTTGACACTTTCACGAGCCAGTTTTTCAAATGCAGCATTTGTTTCTGTGAAATTATCAGACAGTGTCTTGCATCTTTCCTTTATTACTCTCTCTAAGACCTCCTACTGAGTAATCACTTCTTTAAGCTGCTTAATTTTCTGTGTTTTCTTTGACTTTGTGCTCTTTGATGTTTCCCCTTCATCGGTGTGAGTAAAGGTCTCACAATCCTGTGCAAATTCAATGGGGTGTTCAGGGATTTTAATGGAAAGGATTTCATCTTCTTGCTCTGGCTTTGAGTCTGTGTATGGCAGATTTAAGATGTTGGTTTTCTTTTCTATAGGCTGCTCTGTAGTAGTTTCAAAATCCAATTTTCTCTTTGACCTGCGAGACCTCACACCAGAGATCCTATCTTCTGGGGGTCCTGGAAGGGTTCTCCTCTTCCTCGAGCTACTTTGAGGAGTCAATTGTCGTTTTCCAACTCTCTTCTGTTCATTCATGGGCTGAGTTTGAGTTTCAAAGCCCTCCCAAAAAAGAAAATGTTTCCAAGTCCTTCCTTTTTGTCTCAACTCCTCCATGATTATCAATTTAATAAGGCCAAAGTGGCAAAGAGTGTTCTTCATACTTAGAGGTTCAACTCTAATCTTTTTATAGACTTTAGTTAAGCTCTTGTGCAAGAAGAAAGGTAAATTTAGGAGAGTTTTCCCTGTAAAATGGTCTAAGAGCTTGAAATGATATAACATCAGTTTGTCGTACCTACCTTCTGAAGTTATGTAGAGTTGGATGCCCTTAAACAAATACTTCCACTCATCCTCTAAATGGGAAACTGGCATGCTCTTCTTCCATGCATTATTTTTGAATTCCTCCTTTCGATATGCTTTGAAATTTAGGTTCTTAGTTGCTGTCGTTTTGAACCAACTATGGCCTGATCTAGGTAGATTGGTCACTGCAGCGATGGCAAATTCATCCACGATGATTTCTAAAGACCCAACATAGGCTTTAGTCCCGTCGAATGTTTTAGCAAATGCCTCTACTGTTGATTGGTGACAACCGTTCTGTAGCTTCTCGACATATCCCATACAACCTGCGTTTGAGAAGTGTCTTTGCACCTCTGGATGCGCCTGTAGAAATGACAGACTGTCCAATTATTTTCTCAACAAAGAACCACTGCGTCTCCTTGCCATTTGCAATTCAAAACCTGAAATGATTTTGCACACAAAACACTGCAATCTGTTGTTTGGGCCGAGGTCTTGCGTTGGTGAAAACACTCGGCTCTGTCTTTCAGAATTGAAAACTTATCATACGCTTGTGGATGATGCGTGTTGGGGAAATGGTGGGCCGATTTGATGTCACCAGCCAAGTAGTACCGCTCCTTCACCTATGATGATGGATTTGAGTTCGCCATTTCCAACGCCATGATCGTGCAGCATGCATTTCTGAACAAGATCCGCTTTGCAATTCAATTTAGACGTGCAAACCCAAATCTCCATCATTATCCACTTTCACCAGCGCATCATAATGATTGCATGACGTGGGCTGAGCATGTCATCATTTGATTTTTTAAAACGTGGAGAAAACACATGTGATTCCCGCTTTCACCAGCTAATGGCCCGTGGGAAGCGTTCCTTGGATGTTGCAAATCGCCGCTTTCACCAGCTAACGGCCCGTGAGAAATGCTCCTTAGCTGTTGAAAATCGCCACTTTCACCAGCTAATCATCATTTTTAAAACACGCGTTAGCTGTTGAAAGTTTTTCATGAAAATTTTAAAGAGAAGACCTTTATGGATCATCTTATTTCTAAGACATAAATTAAAACCTAAGTTTTGCTACTAGAAAAACTCAAAACAAATTTGGAGAAAACTATTAATAGCCATGCTATCAACCACAAAATGCAACCATGGTGACTGATTCATTTTGGGAGCTAACAATATTATTGGTTCCTTTTTAGAATTACAATTACACCTTATTCAAAATTAAGCTTGGCAATTAGTACCATTGTACACAAATTCCTTAAAAGCAAGCACAATTGCAACTAAAAAGACAAAATATGAAAAATAACATTGAAAAGGTGGAAAATCAAGTTAAAATATAAAAGAAAAACCAAAAAATAAGAACAAAATGTTTTAAAAGGAAAAAAATAAGATTTTATTTTTTTATTTACATTAAAAAAACCAACACTCCACATCCCTTAACTTTGTAAAATAAATTTTAAAAAAATGAATAATTAAAAATAAAAATAAAAACTATAAAAAAACAGCCAAAAAAAATCAAAATAAACAAATAAATTACAAATTTTAAAGTAAATAAACAAAACTAAAACTAAATATAAAAGTCAAAATTATAAAATTATAAAAACAAAAACATAGCAATTGGGGTTGAGGTTGATACCGTGAATTAATGCTTTATTTTCTATAAAATTAAGTTAGGAATATTTTTTTTTACTTTCAGTGACATAATTTTAGTTTCAACAAGTTATAAAGTTTTGCAAGCATCAACCAATGACCCAGAAGGCATTGTATGTCTAGATGACTTTTGTGGTAGAATATTAGAACTCTCCCATAGGTAGAATGCATACATATTAGATGTAGTTTTCATTCTTGATATGAACTCCAATATCCAATGAAATTGAATTATGAGAATTGAATTAGCTTCAAATATGATTCTTTTCTTAAAATGCATGATAACCCAATCAAATGTCAAATAATAATAATATTTTTAATGACCATTCAAGTGAATAAAATTTCCACAATACTACATTTAGAAAATGATACACAAATAGTATCAATCAACATCCTACCATAATGAATTATTTGATTTTTAACTTTCTACTTCTCCAACATTTATTTGAAAGATGATTTGTCTTCCCATAGTGAATACAAAGATGGAGATCAAAACACTTTGTCTCCATATGACCAACTCAATGACAATGATAACACTTATCAAGAATTTCATCAATTATATCAGCACCTTTATCATCACTATAGCACCCCTCTTAGTGTTAACTTCTCAATTTGAAAAATTATGCAAGTTGAGCAATTTCTATCACTCAAGTTAAACACATTGAGTCAAGTCACATGTATATAATTTTTGTATTTGCTTATTAATGAATGTTTCTACTCGTATGATTATTTCTACATACACAATCAATGTTTAGATAATCCAATAGTCATTATATTATATACTTGGCACAACTAATTTGGAATTCATCGTTACAATTTATTGATAAACTACAATTATGATTGAGTTCCTTTGCCCAATATTAATAACATAAACTTGTCTATCTTATTGTAAATCTTATAAATATAGGAAATATAATTAGAAATATAATATATTGTGTCAATTCATAATTCACAAATATAAGTTATTGTACTGCATCATTTAGAATTTTCCTATATAAGAGCAATTTAATAACTTCTCTTGTATGAGATACACCAACATCATTATCACTTGTCAATTTATTTTGCACAACTAGAATGAGTTTGGAATTATGGAAAAATTTCAAGCTCTAAATTAATAAGCTAAATCCATATAAATTTTAAACATTACAACCATAACTTTTTTTTTTACGTTGTTTTACTTATATATTAATATTGTACAAAAAAATATTACATTCATGGAAATATAAGGTTTTCCAAAAAATGGATTGGATCTCAGACACCTTTGCATAGTCTTCAACATGTATATTATATAAGTCTTATATAGGGATTTAAAAATATAGAAAATAAACACCATGCAGTTCTCAGAGTTTTCTTCCAGATTATCATTTCAAGTAAGGATCAAAGAACATGAAGCAAACATTAGAAGGGATAAAACTCGCACTTCATCTTTGGAAAAATACTCTCTCAAAACCAAGGACCACGTGTTCCTTGAGGAAACTGAAATTCTCGCTAAAGAAGACCATATTTATAGATGATGAGTTAGAGAAGCCCTAGAGATAATAAAGCACCCAAACAACATGAACATAAACAGTGGCCTAAAAGTAAGTAAAAGTTGTCTTCCCTTACTAAAACAACAAGGGAACCCAAAAAAACCAATTTGATGATCTCTCCCTCTCTTCTCCATTCTTCTTTAGGAATATCATCATGAATTTTGTCACATACCTAGACCTATTAACTTATAATTTTGTTATATATATATATATATAATATTTAAATATTTATACAAGTTAAATGAATATACTAACTTTATATATATATATATATATATATATATAAAAAGTTAGTATAGCCATTTAACTAATATAAATATTTAAATATTATACATATTTAGCAATTATTATATACCGGACTTTTATAAAGTTAGTTGTAGCCTATGCTAATTATTATATTATATATATTGAGTTATTATACATATAGGTTAAATATGATTTTAATATATTATAGTATTAATCAATTATATTTTATTTATAGTTCTAGATGTTTATAACGTAGGCTTTTGTGCTTTTAGGGTTTAAGCTTAGAATTTAAGCTGAACATATGGATTTATAATGTAGGTTTTTGCGCTCTTAGGGTTTAAGTTTAGATTTTAAGCCATCCATATGGATCTATCTCTACATCTCTTATATATTTATAATCTAATTTTAATACCCTTCTCATTGACTAATCTGTCCTAAAGATGAATTTAGGTAAAGGATTTGAAACATCGATCAAAATGAACTACATTGTGGATAATATGGAATACAACTCTGAAAAATCACACCACATGAACCTAAAACCATGCAGTTCTTCAAAATTAACATCAATAGAGATATAAATTCCTTTGAGACAGAACCAACAAAACATGCTAAGATAAACCTTATGAATAGATAGAGACATATCAAACTAAACAGGAAACAGAACCAGAGTGAGTCGGGTTCAGAAGGGCCTAGATCAACATGAGTCATTGGGCCTTTGCCTTTGCCCGAAATCTTTTGATCAACAACCTCCTAATGATTTTTGGATTGGATCTAGTCCTGACTAAGTTAGAGGTTCCACCAACATCCATTATTTCCTCTTTTGTCTTTGGATCCCAAACCATCACCTTAAATTTCAAGCTAAAGGCCACTCAACATAAAACTGTAAAATTTGCTTTCAGTCATTGTAGTCTAACCAGATTTCATGCTGCTAGTGTTGTTTCTTTTCCAATGTTGTGGCCACCAATCTTTCCAACCAATATAATTTCATTTCTCTAAATACTTTAGTGTCTCAAGACCTGGAGAATCTCATATCAATAAGCCAATCCTGAAATTCGACACATATTTTCTACCTAGGAGTTTGGCTATGCTTTTTTTTAACTGCATCCATCAATCCCTCCACTACTTGATGAACATGCTCAAACATGTTCTCATGATATCTTTGTTGAGCTTACAAAGCCTCCTTTTTAGCACCCATGCCTCAAAATCCAGGCCTGGCCCGCCTATTGGTCGAAACCTTGGCCTTTCCTTTCCTCCATGACACCCATTGACTCGGTTCAGGAATATCTAGCTTAGATGTGTTCTCAATCTTAGTTTCCCAGTTCTAGAGTTGCAGTATCAGTATTATGTTCTACCCTGAATCATAATATGACCACCCCATACAGACACAAGACATGATCGATGACCACCATGAAGTCACCACCATGTACAGGGAACCACAAGATTGAATCAGAGCTTTGAGAAGGCATCATACAAAGAGAATCTAGGTGGGTCTCCACTCTTCAAAACCCACCAACCAATGCCTAAGAAGATAGGGATCCCTTGTAGTTTCATAGACCTTATAACAATCAAGGATCTCAATGTTCAAAAAAAGAGGGGAAGCTTGAAACACAGGTAAAACATCAAGAAAGAACCATATTAAAACATCACCAATACAAACCCAAAACCTGTGAGATAAGGGCACATCCAAATATGTAGAGGTGACATAGATCCCATTTTTCCATCCATGGCACCTCTTCACAACTGAAAATTTAAGAGTCCTGCATATGGTGTAATCCAATTGAATCTCTGGCTGTTAAAATACCACAAACCACCTATTGTCATCATCTTCTTCTGGTCCTTCCACTCAGACACTCTTGGCCCATGCCAAATGTTATTGTTGTGGTAATCATTCAAATGTCCCTCTTGACCCTTCTCCTCATATTACCTTGAGTTACCAATACACTCTCATGCATCACCATAACTCATGGGTGAATCTTCCATGCTCGCCCATGGAAGTGTCTAGACATGTGTACATAGATAGGTATCTTCCCTCCATGTGGTGGAAGAATCATTTACCACCTCAACCACTCGATCCAAGGGAATTACAACCATAACATCATATCGCAAGCAGGGATGATTTTAATGATGGAAATTTATTTTAAAATGTAAAAATCTTGGCGAATCTTACTAATCCTTCATATTCCAACTATAAATGTTTGGCGATATTTTTGTAAAAAATTCAAATTTCTAAGGATTTTATACAGTTTGTATAAAAGTTTGGCAATTTTTAAGGTAAAATAATTTTATCTTATAGAATTTGGGTGAATCATTTTTAGAATGGTGAATCTTGCTTTGGGAAAAACCATGGAAAATTAGTCAATGAACAAAATTTAGCCCCTAAAATCATCCTATTCGCAAGTCTGAAATCTATTCATCATAGAGATTACCTATTTCTATGCCAATACTTTCCTATCATTTGAATATTATAATTTTGCATAATTATTTGCAATTAAAAGTAATAATATTAAAATTAAAAAAGATAATAAGTAACAATAATCTTTTACTTATTTAATGAATATACTATTTTTTTAAAAGAAATATTACCAGGAATTAAAATCATTTATCCAAATAAAAAATATGAATTTGTCGATATAGAATACAATCTAAATTTCCTCAGCAATTACATGTAGGATTTTAATTATACATGTATGAATTAATTGGATATAAAACATACTACAAAATATTGGACTCGTAAATTTTCTTTTAAATAAAAATTCAAAGTGAATTCCAAAGACCAACCAATTTTATGAATTGATCTCTTCCTAGTTTACTTTGTCGAATGACATTTGTTTACAGTGAGCATGTTAGAAATAATCGCACGAATATAGTCAAGTGATATTGATTCATCATAACCACTCGACATCAATATAATTCATTTCCCTTGTGTTAATTTACTTAGGTTCCATTCTAAAAAAACTAATTATGAAATTTACTAGGCCGATTCACAATCATAAATGTCAATATTTTAAATCATAACCTACAGTATTCATTGTTATTAGTCTCTATCATATGCATAGAGGGACTACAATGATCGATTATTCGTTGACTACATATTAGTTTGTGCTTTGACCCAAAATATTTGCACAATATCTATTGTTGGAGCTATGGAATTAAAAGCATATTTTTTTATATAATAAAAAGTACCATATATGTACTGATCTGATTGGATAAGAGATTGGATGTCTTATTGTTGGCTTCGCTATTCCCAATGTTTAATATGGCAACATATCCAAACTTTTTCTCCTATACAGTATTTTTTAATCATATTTTTTTCCTCTATATTGTTTGAATGTGGATTAATGCTAGCATTGGTTCGAATGTTTGTATTAGCATTTTTTGCTAGCTGAATATATCCGTAGGTTTTGAAATGTACTAAGCATATTGAAATGTTTTGATATCCAAGCTTTATAGTGATTGAGAATTCCAAAGTTTATAGCGTGTTTGTCGAATGTATTTTTGTTGAAATGTATTGACACTTATTCTGAGATGCCTGGATAGGCCTGACAGCTTAAATGTTTACATGACACAATGTCCTCCAACAGCCCTGACAACTTAAATGTTTGCATACCACGAGTTCCTTCGACAGCCTGACAGCCTTAAATGTTTATGTAAATATGCTTCTTGTAGTACATTTTTCCTCGAAATTTTCTATAGAGTTACAGTCAATTTTCACAGTCTCTGCCTTTCAAATGCAATTTCATAATCGTTGAAGCTACATACATTGTTTATGTTGGGTATGTGTTATATTATTTGCATGTGTGTGTGTGTGGGAGCGTCAGATTCGACAACTGCGTCTAACGATCCCTCTTAGTAGTGCTTTATCGTGTGCGTCGGGCGCTTTCCTAGGGGGGTCCTAGGGGGGGGCAGGTATTCCACCCCCTGGCTACGCGCAACGTTCAGGGAAACACCCCGAATTTTTTTTTAGTGGATTTTTCTATTTTTAGCGGTTTACTAAATTCATCTTGGATTAAGGGATTAGGGTTTTGGTATCTATGGAATACCTAAAAACATTATATATATTGTATAGTGAATGGTAAAATTCGATATAATGAATATAAGAAAGGTTTTCCCAATTGAGGGTTTTCGGTATAAAATCTCTGTGTAATATGTGTATGAGCCATTGATTAAATTCTGTTTTTCTTAAGAATCTATATGCATTGCTTTACTTCACAGGTTTAAAACTTACAGTTTACTGGTTCGGTGAGTGCTTCTTCTTCGTTGGTTTGTCAGCTGCTGGTTGTTTTTGTTTCGCTTGCCATTAGACCTGCGGTTCTGCATTTCATCGTTTCGGAGTAAGTTTCGATGCCATGCTTCCATGTTGTATTCCTTGTTTGTTGTTCAGTGTTTGCAGTTTGCAAGTAAAAATGTTTGATTGTTTGTAGTGCCATGCTCCTCGTATGTTTCTAGTTCCTTCTCTGCTTGGGCTGCAGTTTCGTAATCGTTGGAGATACATATGTTGTTTACTGGCTCATTGGTTCTTGCTGGTTCGTTGGTTCGTGGGTTGCTGGTTCTGTTTTGTTGCCTCGAGTTTGCACTTTGGGGCCCTGGGGTTGTAGTTCGGCATGTTCGTGGTTTGTCGCTAGTTTGGTCCTTGTTGTTTTCTTTTGTTTGATTCAGCCTTGCAAGGTTGGGGTCCAGCGACGGTGGTTGGAGCTTTTCTTTTTTTTTGTTCTTTGGATTATTATTGTTTTTTGGGGGCGCTTTATGGTGTTCAACCCCTGCACCCACAAGTCGACATGCAGTTGTGTTATTTTCCCTGTCTGCTGAGGTCGAAATCCATTATTCTGTCATATTTTGTTGGTGCTTCAGTTCTGGCATGAAAGAAAATAGTTGCATGCAAAATTGTTCCAGGATTGCATGTGAAATTGCAATATCCAGTGTTTTTTTGTTGGAATAAAAATTATGTATGTAGGCTACATTTATAAACCATGTATGGTCAGATGTGCTGAGATGACATTTCATGTTCTTTATCCTCTACATAGACTGGTGTGCGCAAGATACAATTTATGTTGTATCATGGGCTCAACAGTCTGTGTAGAGGATAAAGAACATGTATTTCTATCGGTGGAAGCATATCTAGATAAATTGCCACGGAAAACCCGAAATCATTTAGCTATGGCCATGCAATTGCATGATATTTTGTGTCTTGTAATATATTTTGGGTAGGGAAAATTTTGTTACACGTTTACAACCATGGATAGAGAAGCGCAAAGGTTCATGTTTCTGCCTTTCTAGACTATTATTTGAGTCTGTTTTGTTGTATGTACATATTGCTTGTTCTCTAGTGAATACCAGCTTCCATTGATGTTCATTGTATTTTGTGAGTTCCCACATTCAAACAAATAGAATAGTTGGAGAAAATGAGGGAGTCTTCACTGCATCGGTTGAAGAGGATGTAGAAAGGTGCATATTTGTATTGTTGTTTCATATTGTGTTGTTTTGTATTTCATTTATGGTCTATATATGTGTTCAACTAGTTTAGTGTATGTACATGTTGCGTGCCTTTCTACATGGTAAGTTGTGTTCATTACATGCCTTTCTGTATACTAACCTGCTTTGCTCGCTGTGTTTTCGCTGCATTGCTACATTTAAACAAACAAAATAGCTGGAGATGATGATGGGCTCTTTGGCAGGTAAAAAACCCTCTTTTCTCTTTCTTTTACATGTCTTTCTTCATTATAAGTTATCTTGAATACATGCCTTCTTGCATACTAAGATAGTTCATGTCTGTTGTGTTTTAGTTGTATTGCTGCATTTAAAAAAACAAAATGGCTGGACAGAGTGATGGGCTCTTTGGCGGGTAAATAGACCCGTTTCTCTTTCTTTTAGATGTCTGTCTTTGTATTAACTTGCCTTAATGTCCATTGCATATTCGGCGTTGCTGCCTTGGAAAAAACAGGTTGCTTGGACAAGGAGATGAATTGTTGTGTGCAACAACAGAGGTTTATGTGGTACAATCTTCTAAAAGGTATACCAAGTGTGCCGGTAAATTAAATATACAAACCAGATAGGGGCATATAGTATTAGAGTTGAAAACGATGCCTTTGTGGTAATAGGGCTTTCTGCCCTCCGTATTTCTAGTTTTTCCATTTTCTATTATCCCTTTTGTTTTCTAGTTGAGTTGCTTAGTGTGCTTTCCGAAAATTCCTTCGTGCGTCGGTTGGCGAACTAGTGGATTCACATATGTGGTTGTGCTTCTGCCTTATTCCATAGTTTCCTGCTTTCTTGATTGCGGGTGCCAGGCTGCTAGGTTGAATATTTTTCCCCTAGCTTCCGGGGGTCCGCGATATACAGATTGGCCATGGTGCCACACGCCACGCCCTGTTTACTATTAAACATTTCTCCAGTTAAAAAATTTAGATGCATACAGTTTTACAGTTTTTTAGTCCTTCTGATGGACAATATACAATGCATATGCTTGTTTAGCCCTGATGTTCATTTGCGCATGCTTGCATCAAAAAATGTTGGACTAGCGACACGGGTATGAACAGTTAGTCATCATTGACATCAGCAGACCGACAAGGCCAAAGGTAAAGATACATATTCTCTGCTCTTACTATGTTTACTAAACAAATATCCTGGGGTGTATATTCATCTATGGCATGGTGGATATGTTGATGCCATCTGCAATACATGGTTTGCAGCTCGCAAGAAGTATCAACAAGTACAAGCGAGACGCCGAACGTGCTGGATGTTCCACAGACTAAGAGGTGTGGTTGTGAAACTCTGGCTCCATAGTTCATCAAAGCTATGTGTGTACTTGTAGATTATGCTAATGAAGGAGGAATACCCAAAAAAATTAAAAAAATTAAAAATAAAAATTATGCACAGGTCTAGAGTTGTGACATCCAAGTACTGTCAATAGAAGGCTTGAACAACCACTGAACTGGACAAGTGTTCGTTAGGGACATAATGGTTGTCTATAGCACTTACTTAGACAAGGCAAACAAAAGTAGACCCATTATGTGTGTTGACATGACAGACAAGGAGGCAATGATGACTGTGACACTAACTGTTCCTCCGCAACTTGTCCAGAGACATGCAGAAAAGATATTGTCGCGTAATGGGATATCCATTATAAATTTTAATATATTTCCCAAAACAATATATGACCGTGGTGATTGTGATCGAATTATTTCACTCAACGAAACAAGCATTGTGGAAAGAATTCCCTCTGTTTTTTCAAAATATCATTTTTTCCCGGACTCGACCATCAACCAACTTGCATAGAGCATTGATATTTACCCATTTGAAACAATTGGCGCAACTGTCACACTGGCGAGAAAATTTGGCTCGTAACACATTCTCCATATAAAAGATGGAGAGTCGGACAACGACAAGGCAATGGTACCACTTTTCATATTCACTTTTGTCCTTTACTTTTGCATTTGCATGTATCTGGGATAAGTTACACAAATATTGCACTGTTCCATGTTGCAGCTACAATTTTTCAATACGTATTCAGATTTGTTTTCGTCAATGGAACAACAATTGCATAAAGGGAAAATTCCAGTTATGTTGTTCAAAAATATAACAAAGAAGAGGGATGTTAGAGAAACGATCTTTCGGACAACCCAGGCAACATTTGTAACAGAGTTGCAAGCAGATATAGTAGAGGATCTGAAGAAACTAGCTACCTCTACAATTGTTGTGCGTATACATCCACAAAATCATCCTCACTTTGCTTATAGAAATAGCCTTCAACAAATTTATGTGCCTGTTTATTTTTTATTTTTGATTTTTTAAGGGGAGGGGGGGCTGCAGTTGTGTATTGTATTGTTCAATGTATTAATTCCTATGCTTCTGTTCCCAGGTTGAAGGTATTTTAGTTGCAGCCAATGTGTACTCAACACCCTTTGAACCTGCATGTGAAAAATGAAACTACCCTGCTTCTGCCTCCGCTTTGATAAGTGATGATACGATTGATTGTCTGCGATGCAGTAAAAAATGTCCATATATATATGGACATTGCGTCAATTTTGTTATCTGAACTGTGGGAAACACAACCGTGGATTGTACAGTTCGACAGCCTCTGTTACAAAATGTGCTTCCTAAATTGGCAGAGTTGTCGTATGAAACGTATCGACAGAAAAAGGCAAGCAGTGTCTACATGCTGCGGGAGCTTCAGATACATAGCAAATTCACCTTAGATGAGGACAATGCAATTTTTCATATCGGATGAAGAAGGGGAAAAAAAATTATATATATCAAACTTTGGCAAAAAATGAAAATACCTGATGTTTCTCTGTAATATTTGTTCAGCATTCAAATGAATGTTCGTTGGACTTGGCTAGTTGGAATTGCACGGGTATAAGATTCACATGGCAGCAAACAACCACATGTCCCATGGCCTCGGTTATTTTCTACTGGGAACATATACCAGATGCAAAATATAGTGAAAACGACAATGTCTTTTCTTTGTATATCGAATTGTTTGGTACAAAGGTCGACGGGTTCTGTTGTATGGAACCTTCTGGGAACTTGCTTGCGGCCTGTTTGAAGTTTGGTTGGTTTTTGGTTATGTCCTTTGTCTGTCAATTTGTACATCATGGAACTCCAACTGTTCATTGGAGGACATGGAACAATATAACTAATTTTTTTAGCCAAGTGGTCCGCAGATCCACCTGATAATTTCTATGGCGCTATGACACAAATGTACCATGTGGCTTGTTTTAGCAGATTTCCTTGATCAGTGGACTTAATCAAATTATTGTTCTGGAATAATTTTAAATCAAGGAATATATATTGTGCGAAGTGAAACTTGTGCTGTCATATCAACAAGAGGCCCTTAAGATTCAAATTGGTCGTTGTTTTCGCATTATTTTTGCTTATTCCATGGACTTGGTAAAATTAATGTCCTGGAATAATTTGAAATCAACGAATATATACTGTGCGGAGTGCAATTGTGCTATCATATGAACAAGAGGCGCTTAAAATTCAAATTGGTCCTTGTTATGCTTGCGGTGATAGAATTTRAAAAAAACTTTGTTTTGTTTCCTCCATTTTTAWWAAAAATAAACGATATAACATCCTTTAATAATTTAATGTAATTTAGTTGTACAATATCAATATTAAATATTAATAATTTAGTATTTCAAAATAATGTTTTTAGATAGAGTTAGATAGTATAACCATCCCTAAACAATTGCAATCTTTAAACCCTGAAGTCCATCTGTGAATATGTATATCACGGAACTCCGAATACTATTTGTAGAGCACGCAACAATAGAGGCCCAATTTTCAGCCCACCAGTCCCACAACCCAGCTTGAGAGCGCCCGATCCAAAAAAGTGGGCTAAATATGGAATTAATACCAAATGGATACGGGACAATAAAAGTGCAATGTTGAGACAACCAGCCTGCAATTCTGCCTGTCAATTTGTATACCGCGGAAGTTTGGGTGCTATTTGTAGGGGACGGAACAATAGAGGCTCAATTTTCAGCCCGCTAGGCTGAGAACCCGCGATCCAAAAAGTGCCCAAGAATGGAATGACAGATTTGCATATGCTATATAAAATCTCATGTCCATACTTTATAAAAGTACATGTTTACTATGTATTGCTTGTTTGTCCGAAAAGTTTTATATCACTCACTTAACCAGATTGTACAAACTTTGTCGTCTAATTAAATTCTGCAATATCAATATGCAATATTAATAATTTAGTATTGAAATTAATGTATTTAGATATGTTAGATAGTTGATAGGAATTGCCATCCATGAACAATGGAAAAGTTGAACCCGCCAACCCTCGAGTCCATCTGTCAATTTGTATATGGAGGAACTCTTAGTGCTATTTGTGTTAGAATATTAAAGGATGTGCTCGTTTTACCATTGACAATATCACTATTGTCACCCAACCATAGGCCGAAGCCACCCTCCATGCACCTTGACCTTGACAGAGAGAAGAATCCTGGTAGCAATCTAATAGCCAAGCAAGGCTAATGCACCAAGCAAGAAGTAACCAAAGCTGATCAGAGAGTCCAACCCAAAACTAGCGCAACACCTTCTCTAGGACTTGCGCACAAGACTGCCAGACTGTAGTGCGCACAAGTGACCTTTTACGATTCTAAGAAGTGTGTCAAATGAGAGACTGGCACCCTATATTTATATTATTCTTGGCAGACTTGCCTAAGACGACTTCTCATTCTGGGTACTAATTAAATCATATTAATTATCTCTCTTCAACCGATATCTCATCTAGGGTTATGTTCATTGCTTTTCTTTCTTCCAGAACATTCTAATCTTGTCAGAGGTCACAATAGAGGTACATACCTCCCGAAGATACCATAATATCAACACTCCCTCCTAGCTAGGGAGGTATAACTGATAATGGTCTTGAGCACAAACAAACCATTCAATTGGTAGCATCACGAGCACCTTCATTATTATCCAACTGGATAATCTCCATAACAACTGGTACAATATCAATTGATAAAACACAACTGTGTTTATCCATGGTAGTACACAACTACTCAAACCGTGACACATAGTCACAAACAGTGGAACATATCCACCACAGTAGCATATCTCTACTGTCTAGAGACAAGCAGTCTCCATAACAATCATCTGATATCAACCTGCATAGAAAATATTGTTATGATATAAACTGAATCATCTGGGCCATTCTTTCACTCACATCTATGAGATCTAAAAGAGTAATTGCCTTTAGAGTAGAACATCAATGATGAGCTATCTGGACCATTATTCTCAAGCAAGGAAGAATGGTTGTGTTGATTTCTAAGCCTGGACCATTCCTCACTATGGGCCATTCCTCCGACACTAAACAAAGTGTAACCTGGAGAGAATGAATCTGCCCTAAGGAATGCATGTCCCTGATTGTTGAACCTGGACCATTCCCCACCCTAGGCCATTCCTTCGACACTAAACAAAGTGCAACCTGGAGAGAATGAATCCGCCCTAAGGAATGATTGTCTGGACCATTTCCAAAGGAAATGACTGTCCTACACCAACCTCCATAAACGGACCATTCCCCATGTTAATCACAATGGGAAATCCTTGTGCGGTGAGGCGGGCCAGTCTTCTTGAGTAACCCTCAAGAAGAGAGACTGCCCTAGACCACTTCCCATGTTAACTACAATGGGAAGTCGTTTTCTATGGTACATCAACAATCTGGACCATTTTCTGAATTGAAAAATGTTTGTCCATCAGAAATCTCAATCCACTTTCCGAACTGGAAAGAATCTGCCCAAGCTGGACTATTTTTCAAACTTGAAAATGACTGTTCTCAATTCAATAATATGTCGGTGCTCCCTCCCAACTTGGAGAGTCATTTCTTCCCTTTCAACTAAGGTATTTATTTCCACAATCCCCATTTTGTCTCGAAAATATGCAAACTTTATTCTGGACAGAGGCTTTGTCAGGATATTTGTTGTCTGCTCAACTGTGGGGATATACTGGAGCTTTACTTCTCCTTCCTGGACTTTATCTCGAATAAAGTAGTATTTGATCTCAATATGTTTTGACCTTTCATGAAACACTGGGTGTTCTGATAGTCTTATACAACTCTGATTGTCACAATGTATTATGGTCAAATCTAGAACCTGATCAAATAAATCGGAGATTAGCTTCCTCATCCATATTGCTTATGTGCATTCCTCACATGCTACGATATATTCTACTTCTTCTATGCTGAGGGTGACAGAATTCTGTTTCTTGCTGCCCCAAGATATCATAGCAGAGCCCAAGATGAAACACATTCCTGAAGTACTCTTTCTGTCTTCTGCACTTCCTGCCCAATCTGAATCTGTAAATCCATGAAGCTGTATATCACTGTATGTGGTATATCTTAAGCCATAGTTTATTGTCCCATGAATATATCTCAGGACATGCTTTTCAGCTATCCAATGCTCGTGTCTAGTTTCCACCTGGAACTGGCTTAGTGTATTCACGACAAAGCAAATGTCTGGTCGAGTATTTACCAAATACATTAATGACCCAATCAATTGTCGATATAGTGATGGATCTACTAGATCAGAATCTAGATCTTTTACTTTTCTTATATCTGTAGTCATAGGAGTGTCCATGGATTTGCAATCCATCATTCCAAACTTCTGAAGAATCTTTATTGCGTACTTTACTTGTCCAAGGAATACTTCACCACGCTTCTGCCATACTTCTAGTCCCAAGTAATAATGCATGAGACCTAGATCTTTCATATCAAATTCAGAGGCTAGTTCCTTTTTGCACTGGATGATAAGAGATTCTTCACCTGTTAGGAATAGGTCATCAACATATAGTAGTAGAATCACAGGTGCATTGTTCACGACTTTGTAGTAAAGGTTTGGATCTGCATGACTTTTGGAGAAACCAAGTCTTGTTAGATAGCTGTCTATTCTGGCATACCAAGCTCTTGGAGCTTTCTTGAGTCCATATAAATCTTTCTTTAATATGAAAACATGAGTGTCTCTGGAATGTACTTCAAACCCTTGAGGTTGTTCAATATATACTTCTTCTTCAATTGCTCCATTGAGGAAAGTTGTCTTTACATCCATCTGATGTAAACTCCATCCCATGGAAGTGGTAAGAGATATGATAGCTCTAATGGAAGTATATCTAGCAACTGGAGCAAATGTTTCGTCATAGTCTTCTCCCTCCTTCTGGGAGAACCTTATAGCTACGAACCTTGCTTTATATTTATCCACGCTTCAGTCTGCTGCATGTTTGATCTTATATACCCAATTTGAAGTTACCACTGATTTTTCTTTAGGTCTAGGCACAATTTCCCATACATCACTTTTCATGATGGATTGGTGTTGTTCCGTCATAGCTTCTTTCCATTTTTTCTTTTGAACTACTTCTTCAAACGTGGTAGGTTCTTCATCTAGAAGCTTTGTCATACATGTTGTATAACTTGAGAATCTTTTTGGCTTCTTACTTTTTTTGAATGTCCCATCTGGGACCTTGAGTCTTTTGGCATCTTGTAAGGTAGCTTCAAGACAAGCTGGTCATTTCTTGGTTTTAGGTATGGCATCTGAATCAATGGTCTCACATGGTTGCATAGGATGATCAGGTTGTTTCTTTTCATCATTTTGGTTTTTTGTGCTTTCTTCGATAGGTTCTTCATTCTCTTCTTCTTCTATAGTTTCTTCTATGGATTTCTTGAAAGCCATCTTTTAATTGAATATCACGTCTCTGCTGACTTCAATCTTATGATGTTCCAGAATATAGATTCTATAAGCCTTGGATGATTCGCTATATCCCACGAATATGCCCTTCTTTCGTGAGGGTTCTAATGTATTCCTTTTGTCCTTGGGAATGTGAGAGTAAACAAGACATCCAAAGATTCTTAGGTTTTCCACATTAGGTTTCTTACTTGAGAAGGTTTCTTCTGGAGTCATGTCATGAGTGTATTAGATCTAGAATCTCCTTAGATCTATTGTTGCTACTTGGAAATGGTTTCTTGATATTCTATCCAAGAGCACAACCTTTGCAAATTCCTTCATGTGTAGACTACAATTATGGTATTCCTTCAACCATATTTTTGAGAAAAGGTAATGTTTGATAATTAATATGAGCATACCTTTTATGCCAAAGTTCATTGGGATTGACTTCATCATGTACGAGAGCTTCTTCATTTTGTTCTAGTAGTCTATATAGATTTCCTTCACGACTTCCAATAACCCTAGGATTCTCTATGCTGGAGTCTTTATGCCAAGATAACACTTTTCCATCTACGAAAGCTATTTTGTTTCCTTTGTATTCTAGGCAAGATATCGATACAAGATTATTTTCTAAACCATGTACATATAAAACATTACTTAAATGAACATTGTTACCTGTTTTTAGCTTGACAGAGGCTTATCCAAATCCTTTGACTGGGTAAGTGCTTTTGTCTCCAATCTCTACCTTGTACTATGTCTTCTTCTCATTTAGATTTGAGAGTCTATCTTGATCTCCTGTCATGTTCCTAGAAGCTCCACTATCGATTATCCACATTTCATCTTCAATTGTTCCAGTGAGTGTTGAGTAGTGTAGATGACTGGTCTTTTCACCCATAACTTTGGTTGACTAGTGACTGGTCATGCTTTGATCCAAAACTTCAACTCTAACATTTCTGTCTTCTGAGAGAGCCAAAAGGTGCGCTAAACTAGGGTGCATTTGAATAACTTCTTCTTGAGCGAGATGCTCCATCACAAAGTGTCAGATCTAGAATTTAGGGTTTCTGCAATTGCTCCTGCTAGTAACCCTAGCGAAAGTGTCTTGGAAGTTGCTCCTGCTAATAACCCTAGCGGAATTTCTTCAGCGAGCTTAGTATCCTAATGGATATGCTTCCTTCCAGCGGTTAGACTGAATGAAGGAGGTGTGGGTCCATAACCTGTTAGAATATTAAAGGATGTGCTCGTTTTACCATTGACAATATCACTATTGTCACCCAACCATAGGATGAAGCCACCCTCCATGCACCTTGACCTTGACAGAGAGAAGAATCCTAGTAGCAATCCAATAGCCAAGCAAGGCTAATGCACCAAGCAAGAAGTAACCAAAGTTGATCAAAGAGTCCAACCCAAAACTGGCGCAACACCTTCTCCAGGACTTGTGCACAAGACTGCCAAACTGCAGTGCGCACAATTGAGCTTCTGCGAGTATGAGAAGTGTGTCAAATGAGAGACTGGTGCCCTATATTTATAGTATTCCTGGCAGACTTGCCTGGGTCGACTTCTCATTCTGGGTACTAATTAATTCATATTAATTATCTCTCTTTAGCCGACATCTCATCTAGGGTTACGTTCATTTCTTTTCTTTCTTCTGAAACATTCTAATCTTGTCAAAGGTCACAATAGAGGTACATACCTCCCGAAGCTACCATAATATCAACAATTTGGAGGACACCGAACAATGAAAGTGCAATGTAGAGACAACCAACCCGTAGTCCATCTTTTCAATTTGTATATCGCGCAATTCTCGGTGCTAATTGTAGAGGGCGGAACAATAAAGGCCCAGTTTTCAGCTTACCAGCTCGAGAGCCCCCGATCCAAAAAAGTGGCTAAATATGGAATTAATACGGAATCGCTACGGGACAATAAAAGAAAATGTTGAGCCAACCAGCCTGCAAGTCTGCCTGTCAATTTGTATATCGCGGAAGTGTGGGTGCTATTTGTAGGACATGAAACAATAGAGGCTCAATCCTCAGGTCGTAGGTCGAGAACCCACGATCCCAAAAGTGCCTAAGTATGGAATGAGGGATCCGCATATGCTCTATAAAATGTGATGTCCATACTTTATAAAAACCAGATTGTACAAACTTTCTCGTTTAATTAAATTCTGGAATATCAATATGTAATATTTCCATCCGTAAACAATGACAGGCTTGAAGTCGCCAATGCTCGAGTCCATATGTCAATCTATATATCGTGGAACTCCAAGTGTTATTTGGAGAACACAGAACAATGAGAATGCAATTTTGAGCCACCCAGACCGCAAATCTGCTTGTCAATTTGTATATCGTGGAATTGTGGGTGCTATTTGTAGAGCGTGGAACAATAGAGACCCAGTTTTCATCCCACCAGCCCAAAAGCCGCCGATCAAAAAAAGTGCCTAAATATGGAATGGCCTATCCATATATGTTCTATAAAAATTTCAGATCCATAGTTTATAAGAACACATACTTAGTATGTATTACTCATTTTTCAGAAAACTTGTATGTGGATATAAACTGGCCCAAATCCAATTGTGCTATGACATGGATACGAGTCCCTTAAAATTCAAATAGTTGCCAAGTCTGCTTGTCAATTTGTATATCGCGGAAATGTGGGTGCTACTTGTAGGACACAGAAAAATAGAGGGCCACTTTTGAACCCGCCAGCCCGAGAATCCTCCATCCAAATAATGGATAAGTATGGAATGAGGGATCCCAAAAACCAGATTGTACAAACTTTCTCTTCTAATTAAATTCTGTAATATCAATATGTAATATTGCCATCCGTAAACAATGGCAGATTTGAATCCACCAGCCCTCGGATCCGTACATAATGTATAAAAATTTCATGTCTATAGTTTATAAGAGTGCATACTTAGTATGTATTACTCGTTTTTCAGAGAAGTTGTAGGTGCGGAAGGATGGATTCAAGACTTCAGACTACAGTTACTTTTGTATCAGCAGCATGACCAACCGCTTCCCTGTTTGATATTGTAATAAACGAATATAAACTGGCCCAAGTCCAATTGTGCTATGACATGAATACAAGTCCCTTAAAATTCAAATAACTGGAAATTTTTCTTGTCGATTTGTATATCGCAGAAATGTGAGTGTTATTTGTATGGCACGGAACAACAGAGGGTGAATTTTGAACCCGCCAGCTCGAGAACCTGCCATCCAAATAGTAGCTAAGTATGGAATGCGAGATTCATAGATACAAATCCGTAGATTTTGAGCCAGCCAGGCCACAGGTCCGCTCGTGAATTTGTATATCGCGGAATTGTGGGTGCTATTTGTAGAGCGCGAAACAATAAAGGCACAATTTTCAGCCCGAGAGCCCTCGATCCAAAAAGTGACTAAATATGGAATAGTGGATCCATACATGATGTATAAAAATTTCATGTCCATAGTTTATAAGAGTGCATACTTAGTATGTATTACTCGTTACATACTCGTTTTTCAGAGAAGTTGTAGATGCGGAAGGCCGGATTCAGGACTTCAGACTGCAGTTACTTTTATATCAGTAGCCTGACCAACCGCTTCCCCGTTTGATATTGTAATAAACAAATATAAATTGGCCCAAGTCCAATTGTGCTATGACATGAATATGAGTCCCTTAAAATTCAAATAACTGGCAAGTCTGCTTGTCGATTTGTATATCGTGGAAATGTGAGTGATATTTGTATGGCACGGAACAACAGAGGGCGAATTTTGAACCCACTAGCCCAAGAACCTGCCATCCAAATAATGGCTAAGTATGGAATGCGAGATCCGTAGATGCTCTATGAAATCTCATGTCCATAGTTCTTAGAAGTACATGTTTACTATGTGTTGCTCGTTTCCTCCAAATCATGTTTAGAACACACAAACAAATAGAACTACAATGTTGAGCGACCCAGTCCGCAGCTACGGCTGTCAATTTGTATATCACGGAACTCTGGGTGATATTTGTGGGATACATTGCAATAGAGGCCTAGCTTTGAGCCCGCAAGACCAAGAACCCGCAATCAAAAAACAACCGATTTCTGTCACTGATGCAATATGACCATTGCCCCTTGGCGTTTCCTGGGTGTATCTTCTGCCGTATTTCTTTTGTAACCCGCCTGACCGCTTTCCATACGTATTTTTTCGAATTGGTTTTGTCATCGCCGCTGGCTTCGTACTTGTTTTCAGGTATGCAATAATTAAGCTTTAATGCTAGTAGTCATCCTGCAGGAACCGTTAAGATTGTCATTAATGTCCAAAAATCCGGAGAAGATTTGTCATTACTATGAATTAAACTAAGATTTTCACACACCTATGTTATCCTTTCCAAGTATTGATTTAAAAAACAATGGAATATTTTTTTTTGTGCGCCCATGGGTTGGCGCTTTTAACAAATTTCTAATTCTTAATCTCTCTTCGCCGTCACCGCCACTTTCACATTTTTTTCTATTTATGCAATTAGTGAGCTGTCATGGTGACAACTCATTCCGCACGAACCGTGGAGATTGTCATTGATCAATGAAAGGATATGGCAGTTCTGACAACACCAAAAGGAGTTTCAGAAAAGAAATAGATCGTAAACACAATAGCTACTTTGTAGTGCGAAAGTAGGAATTCCAGAGTTCCAAATTAGTCCATTCTAGGCAGAAGAGTTTCACTGTAAAGAAATGACATGTTGGCTCCCAGAGATATATTTCAAGCCAAAAAAATTATTGATTAACATCTTCGGGAAATAGGTCCAAAAGTGTTGCTGCTACAAGGCTTTTTTCTACTAGTCATCTGCTTCCGCACAAAATGGACTAATTTGGCCCTCTAGAATTGCACGTGCAACCTGTGCTCCTGAATTTTTTTGGACTATGCAAAGGCGGTTTTAGCTAAGGATTATTCCATTTTCCTTACAACTCTTTTCGTCTTCTTCCTCACATGAAGCTTCTCAAAACTATCAATTTCAACACAGGATAATTCATCGAGGAGGAAACTGGAAGGATCTTGCATACGATGGATCCCGTGCCTGTGTTTGTTGCAAATACGTTCAATGTTTTGGCCCGAAGAACTAGCTCCAATTTCTAAGGATAGATGTACAATACTCGTTGTTTTACTTAGCGTTTTAAATGGATTTTCTATTAAAAAATATTTGCCTTCGACTCTTTGTTGTTGCTTCTATTCTGGATTTAACGAATGTTCTCATTGGCATGATTCGGTTCTCTCGTACTTCTTCGATGTTGTGTTTACTTAGGTTATTTTTTATAAGATGGAACATCTAAGAATAATATGACAATGTACTGTGTAAATCCACCAGCCTTTTATGCAAACAAAAAATGGATTACACAGTTTGAAACCAACGTTCAATTCAATTCAAAATGCAAATAGAACATAGCAATACCAATCTAAAATGTTGTAGCAAAATCGTTATTCTTGTTACTAGATATGCAATTATTAAGTTTTAATGCTAACAACCCATAATGCAAGAAGTGTAATACTTTAGTTAATATGTTTCACTCATGGAATAATGTATCAAGAAAATAGTTACACCCACGCGTTCCAATAAAATCTAATCTTCAACAAAGCATTTGCTGGCAATTAGTAGAAAATAAAGTTTCGTGCTTAAGTTCATATGTTACAGTCATGGTAGAATGTATGAAGAACATACTTACACGCTCACGTTGCAATAATATGTAATTTTCAACAATTCGGGTTCATGCATTTCCAACGAATGCTTCCACTTTTTTTAAATTGACCCTCTATTGTTTTGTGTCCTACAACTTACACCCAGAGTTCCGCGATATACAAATTGATAAGCGCACTTGCGGGCTGACTGGGTCAATATTGCACTTCTAGTATTCTGTGATCTCCAAGCAACATTCGGAGCTCCCCGATATAGAAATTGACACACGGTCTCCAGGGCTGGCAGTCTCAAGATTGCCTTTCTTAATGGATGGAAAATTGCTAAAACCATCCATACCACATTTGTGGCACATAAGTTATATTAAAGGGAAAAGAATTTCCAATATAGTTATGTGTCCTGCAAACAACACCCACACTTACGCATTATTCAAATTGATAGCCAGACTTGCCAACTAGCTCACTAATAGAATGCCTCAGGGTTTTCCTGTTACAGATGTCAATATATTGGTCCTTCTTTTTCCGTCTTCTATACTTGGCCAAATATTCGTTTCTCTTGGCCAAATTTCTTTTTCGTCACTAATAGTTGCACTCCTACTCTTTTATCGCGACACCGACCGAACGCTCCCCCATTCCATAACCAGAAACTTCTCTGACCGCGAATTCCCGGTAGGTAGGCTCTAGACTAGACTTATGTTCAGTTCGTAGTCGTTATTTCTTGTGCTCGTGCCCCTTTGCAATTAGAAATTGCAAATTATATATAACATATTATTGCTACGTATGCAATTAGCAATTTCCCTATTCAATACTTAGCCAATTTTCTGGAATTCTGCAAATATGCAAACCAGTTGCTGAACTGCACCATCATGAACTCTTCCGTTTTACACATTTTGTACTAAAAAACTCCGATACATGAAATTTCACCGTGCAACACTCACCTCTCCTGAGTATCCCCGTAACCCTTTTTTGAATCCCATCCCACTGCTTTTCGGAGCTTTCCATTCTTCCCTTTCTCTTCGTCGTTTTCGTCACCTTCACACTTGTCTATAATTACTGGCATTACTAGCATTTAATTCTAACAGGTCATGATGTAGAAACCGTATAAATTGTCCTTGATGGGCGAAAGGCTTGAGGAGATCTCGTATTAATGCGCATTAAACCAAAATTTGTGGGAGCATTATATTATCCCTTCCGAATGTTGATTTCAAAATCATGAAATCCCATTCGCATGTTCACAAAACCTGCAATCCTTCGTCATACCCGCCACCTTCGCATTTCTAAATATGCAATAAATAAGATTTACTGCTAACAGTTCATCATGCATCACGCATACATATTTCTATTAATCAGCAAAAGGCTCGAGGAGATTTCCCACTCATAACGATTTAACCAAGATTTAGAAAACAGTTATATTATCACCTCTAACTGTTGATTTAAACCATCATCTACAGCAAAACAAGGTTCTCATAAACCTATGGCACCAGCTCGACAACATTTCTGTGGAGATACATTGAACATCTTCGGGTGCGAGGACCAGAACTTCCAGTGGTCCAAGTCATTTTCTTATTACTCAACCTCTATCGCGAACAACCAAGTAATTTGGACTTCCGGAATTGCTCATGCAGGTTGTTTCCATGAGGTTTTTGACTCTAAGGACCTAGTCTCTTGGTGCACCGATAAATTTATTTCAGACCAAAGAATTATTCATCTGCAAGACCGCTCTTATGTTTCTTTGTCACCTCAGGTCTTCCGCTAGATGCTAAAATTTTCGGAGCCAACATTGACATTCAAAGGACAAGATTGCAAACAGTTCCTAGCAAAGCATAATAATGGATTGGACCTCTTGCCCCATTTTCTGGAAAACCCGCTTCTAGTTCTTGAAGATATTAGAAGCATACAGGTTAGTTCATTTAAAAATCCATTTCGTGAAATTGCCTGGCTGTTTACAAGAATAACGAGACAGGAGTCCACAACAACTGTTACCCACATGGATCTTTATATTTTGTATTACACAGTCAACGAACAAGCCATTTTTTATTGGGGCAGGTTAATTTCCCATGAAATCTGTTCCCAATTGTCAAAGCACAAAAGGGACAAGCAATTTTATATGTCGTCCTATTTAGTTTTTTCAATAGCCCATTCCTATCAGTTTCCGCAACTGTCTTTGTCCAAGAATGTCAATTATGAATTCCAGCTAGTAACATTCTGGTACCAGGCCTTGTGGAAGCACAAGTCTTCCCACTATTTTTATGAGGTTTTTAATGGCCTCCTGTCTGTTTTAAAAATTTTGTTGTTAGGAGAAGATGCTCCCTGCATTTTTGAACAGGCAACTAGTTTTTTGGGCAAGAAGGGGACACTCGAACTTTTGGATAATTACACTGTGATAATAATTTTTGGCTCCAAGGAACAACCTGCTCTTCTTCCATGTCACATTACAGACATAATGTTTTTTGCAGAGGTAGCACGTCAATACAGCTTCTAGTTCCATCTATTCCAACAGAAGAAAAAAAAAATAGTTCATTCCTCTGCCTTGGAAAGTAGGGGAGTTCGTGTTGAAAAACATCAACAAAATTGACAATTTCGCAGCACATTCTAGGATATCCAACCTCATATATGTTGAAATCATAAGAGGGTTTGACCCCTATGATATTTTTCGCCAACATTTACAAACACTTGGCCTCGACGATTGTTTTTTAAAAAAACACCTGCCCAAAAAACAGAGACAATGGCGACAACAGTCCTGCCTCTGATGTCGACGACATAGACACAGTGCAAAGATGCACTAAATTGAACACGCAACAGGGGAAAGGCCCCAGTGACAAGAGTTTTCAATCCACAAATACCACTCCAAAAAGTATGACATCTCGAAGCATCGCTCCAGCGGCCCACCACAACAACAAAGAAACTGAGAGTTCTTCAAATGGAGGAGAAGATAACGACCCTCCTCATTCTAAATTTGATAGTTCTCACAAGCTTCCAGTAGAGAAAAAGAGAAAAAAAAATGTGGGACAGATAGAAGAGCCGAAAATTCAGAGTGAGAACATGGAACTTGACACCGATCTTGATAGCATGATCCACTTCCTTGATTATCCCACTGACACTATCCACCATATCCACCCAATGGACATATCCATTGCCGAAAATTTTGACGAAGATGAATCCTTTGTCTTCCAGAGCGCTGTTTTTGATAGCCAGTCCAAAAAATTGATAATTGAGAAAAAAAATGTTAAAAATAAGAAAGGAAAATCTCGTTCGGAGGTTGACGTTGCCAACATGCGGCTGTCCCAAATCTATCAACTTCACACTGCCACCGGAGAATCACTCCATGATTCCATTTGAGGCATGGAGACCGAGAATGCCAGATTGAGGGACCGGGTCAAGGAACTAGAAGACGCTTTCATTCCTATACCATTTCTTGTCAATCCTTTGGCAATAGCCATGCCTGGCACCCCTGCTCCCAATGTAAAAGAATCCTCCACCCTGCTCACATCATGTAAAGGATATGTGGAGAACAATATCAAAAAAAGAATGGAACTAGTTACCGATGCATCAAAAAGATCACAAACCATCGATTCCCTTGGAACCAGGGCACATAGTTTTCTTGAGCATTTGCAGGCCGAGTTAAAAGATGAAGAAAAATTCTTTTTAAAAACGGTCATTCCTTTTGGCAAGATTGTCAACAATATGACAAAAACAAAGAGAAGAGAAGAATATCTTCCATCCAAAAACTGGATCGGTCAATTGAATGCATGTTGGAAAGAAAAAGTGAAGAATCTGCATCTCATTGTTCAGTCATGTGAACAACCCATATTGAAGAAAGATAAATTATTCACAAGGTTGTCAAATATACACTTAGCCAGCAAAAACAACGACTTCCAAGACCCCGAATTAATCGCTAACTCCTTGCACTTAACCAGGGAAGAGTTTGATAAACAGGTAGCTATGTTTAAGGCCTTGTCTCTGCAAAATTTTTACAACATCCTTGAATTTGATCAAGCTCACATCCAACCCAAACTTTGTGACATAATAGTGGAGATATAATAAAGAAATGCACAGAGATATCACAGATATTCAATAATATAACATAAATGTATCATAGATGCAACCATAAACATAGATATACAGTAATACACGATTTATATTAATTAAAGAAATGTACAAAGACTGTAAATTACAGAGTGAAAGACTTGCTAGAATGGTGGCATCTTATCTCTGAGAAGAGATGTGACAGCTACTCGCATTCGCAAGAAGATGGTTACAATGAGGCTCTGAAGGCCTTTTTATAATAAACGGGAATGCCAAAAACCATAGACATCCAAAAACCTAACCCTAGGAGATGAAGGGCCAAAAGTCATGTGGGCCCTGTTTGGGTAAGTTAGTACATTAACTTCCTGAGGTCGTAACTTTTGCATACGATCTCTGTTTTAGGCGTATGATAGCTCGTTGGAAAGGTATCATCGAGGAGATTCATTTTGGGGGTTAAATTGTGAATTTGGATATCAATGAGAACCTTTATCTTGAAAAAAATTCATTTGGGCCCTCAAAATGGCCCCGAAAGTTAAAAATTGCTAAAAATAGTAAATTGCCAAATTTGCCAGAAAATTGTTTTGAGCCAGTCGAAAAAGGTGGGTGGCCACCGATATCCACCTGGATCAATACTCCCTCCTTAGGAAGCAATGGTATCCATTGCGTTGAGTTCCCGGGGGAGAGGGAAAAGCATTTGCTGAATCTGCATCTTGGTGAGCTGCTTGCCTTGCTAGAGACGTCGTGCTACTCAGTTTGTGGAAGTCTATCACGAACCTGTTGAGGCTGAGGCTGTTCAAAAATTTGGGCTACATGAGAGGAAGTTGTGCAGAAGGAATCTTTGCATTTTTCTGTAGCCTTGTCGACCTACTTCTGTGGGATAAAAGATTCTTGGGGTGAGGCTATAGTGGTTGCAGTGTCCTTCTGTTCTCCTTTTGAACAGATTGTGAAGAAGCTAAATTTTGTAGTATGAGATACTACTTTGTGGCACTTTTTAGGTGGAACAGTAGTGGGAACTACCTCTGGTATTCTATAGAGATGACCCCCCAAAGTGACAATGACACTATGAGGTCGAGACTCATAAATAGCATGGCGCTTCCACATATACGGTTGGCCCAAGAGAACATCACAAGCATCCAGTGGGGCAACATCACATAATACCTCATCCTTGAAGGGTTGGATTCCATATGACAATCGACACTGCTGGCTGACAAGAAGATCTTGTCCTTGGAGAAGCCACCCGATGTTGTATGGCTGCGGGTGTGGTGTTTTCGACAATCCCAACTGTTTGACAACCTCTACTGAGATGAGATTATTCTGGCTTCCGCTATCAACAATAAAATGCAGTGGGGTCCCCTTCACCCACATCTGTGAATTAAAAAGGTGCTCCCCCTCTTCAGGATCTGTTGGTTCTTCTGGTTGAATTGTTGTGTTCGCGATAATAGCAGTGGGGTCTGCGTCAATGATCTGTCCTTTACCAATATTTTTAGAATCATATTTTGAATCAGGGTTCGACTCCTTGTCTTTGATCTCAGACACCAATGACTATTTTGAGTGAAATGCATCGGTGTTGTGCTAGGGGATTTTGTGGAAATCGCACCATTTTTCGGTGTCCTTCTTTGTCTTCCCATGACCCTTCTTTTCCTATGTCTTGGACTAGTTTTCGGGAGACTGTTTGTTAGGGTTGTCTTTGTCATACTTTGGTTATTGCGGATTTGCAGACCTGAAATCCCATTTGTTCTGGTGCTTAAATTTCTGCTTGATTTTAATAGCATATCAATAGGCAGCACCGAGTGATGAGATGTCCAGAAAATCCATTTCAGTTTGGATGTATCTGTGTAGAGCTCCACGGTATTTTAGAACCAAATGTCGTTCAGAGTCTTTGATGCCCAGCTTGGTGCGCAAGGTATGGAAGGTATTGGTGAACTCCGGAACTGCTTGGCCCCTCTCTTGCTGTAGTGTGGTCCATCTCATGTACTGGTCCTCATAGTTTCCAACAGGGTAATATTGTTCCTTTACCGCATCCTAAAAAAATCCCAAGTGGGATCGACCCCATATATTTTAGACTCCTCTGTAGAACTCTACTCCCAATAATTTTACCACCAATGTTTGACATGGGGGAGAGCTTTAAGGAGTGCGAAGGTGATCTTTTCTTTGTCGAAATTTTTTTGAACAGAGAAATAACCTTCTAGCATATTTAACCATTTGTCTAGGGCTTCTGCATCTATCTGTCTTTCAAATACAGGAATATCAAAATTAACTTGTACCTTGAAAGACGAGGTGCCTCCAAAGTGGCCGCTTGATGAAGATGTGCCCGTTGCTATCGGCAGACGTTGAAGGATGTGGGAAAAATTCTCCATCGTTTCGTCCCTCTGTCGTGTGAGAGCTTGCTCAAGCAACAGACTCATAGGATTGTCTGCTCCGTCGTTTTTCTTTTCTTCCGCCATTGAGGGTTTCTTGGGTGTGCGAGAGAGATTGTCCTCAAGAGAGACAATATTGAGACCCAAATTGCTATACTCGGACCTTGTCGGGGACATGCACTAAAACAATGATCAAGAACAGCCTGCTCTGATACCACTGATCCAGATTATTTTCGGCACGAAATGAGAGTGGAGATATAATAAAGAAATGCACAGAGATATCATATATATTCAATAGTATAACAGAAATGTATCAGAGATGCAACCATAAACACAGATATACAGTAATACACAATTTCTATTAATGAAAGAAATGTACAGATACTATAAAATACAGAGTGAAAGACTTGCTAGAATGGTGGCATCTTATCTCTGAGAAGAGATGTGAAGGCTACTCGCATTTGCAAGAAGATGGTTACAATGAGGCTCTGAAGGCCTTTTTACAATAAACGGGAATGCCAAAAACCATAGACATCCAAAAACCTAACCCTAGGAGATGAAGCGCCAAAAGCCATGTGGGCCCCGTTTGAGTAAGTTAGTACATTAACTTCCCGGGTTGTAACATTTGCATACGATCTCTGTTTTAGGCGTATGATAGCTCATTGGAAAGGTATCATTGAGGAGATTCATTTTGGTGTCTCAATATTTCCTTCAGCTATCATTGAGAACCTTGATCTCAAAAAACCTTTATTTGGGCCCTCAAAATGGCCCCGGAAGTTAAAAACTGCTAAAAATAGTAAATTGCCAAATTTGCCAGAAAACTGTTTTGAGCCAGTCGGAAAAGGTGGGTGGCCACCGATATCCACCTGGATCACTTCTAGTGTTCTTTCTTTCCATCACTCCAGTG
>JASDQU010103018.1:340498-353341 GCA_032191745.1 Picea mariana
GTTAGCTGAACTTCGGTTCTATGTCTAACTAGTAATACTCAAAGCCCTCCCTTTCTGTGTTAAAAAGGAAATAGTCCAAATGGATCCTTGTCCGTCAGGTCTGTAAACCTTGGTGATTGTTATCTTGAATATTGTTATGACGTATGTTTGAGTAATAAGTATGGTGGCCTGTCCTGGACTCACGTAACCTACTTACCCAAGTTAGTATATTAGGGTTGATGTTCATGTGTTTAATGTTGAAATTGTGTTCTGTTGTCGGAGTCCTCTTGCCACGCGTCCTCCGTAAGGAGCACAGTTGTTCTTCATATGGATGTTGTACTTGACCGTGGTCAGTTAGTCGCTTGGTCTATCGTGTCGGGCGGTATGTAGACACCTCCATGTTCCTCAGAACAGTCGCCAGCCCTGAGACCTTAAATGGTTAAAGACGATGGGAAACTGGGCTTGAGCGTTGCTTATGTGTCTTGGAGGTCCTAACCTTGCAGGGTAGAACGGGCGGGAGGTCAGTCGCCTTTAGCAGTCATTTTTGTTTGTCGCATGATCATCATTCATGCCTGTGGTTACATATCGTGCGTCCTAGTCATATTCTTATGTTCAACCTAGTTGCGTCGCATCGTCGTCAGGTGGCGACGCAGAGTCGAGTAGACTGTAGTTGTCTCCTCGTACATACGCACACACACACTTCCAAAAAAAAAAATTTTGCACCTATCTCTAGAATGGTTGTCGTAACGAGGTGGATCGTTACTGCCCCGTTTGGGTAAGTTAGTACATTAACTTCCTGGGGTCGTAACTTTTGCATACGATCTCCGTTTTAGGCGTATGATAGCTCGTTGGAAAGGTATCGTTGAGGAGATTCATTTTGGGGTCTCAATATTGCATTAGAATATCATTAAGAACCTTGATCTCAAAAAACCTTCATTTGGGCCCTCATAATGGCCCTGGAAGTTAAAAACTGCTAAAAATAGTAAATTGTCAAATTTGCTAGAAAACTGTTTTGAGTCAGTCGGAAAAGGTGGGTGGCCACCGATATCCACCTAGATCACTTCTAGTGTTATTTATTTCCATCACTCCAGTGCATCCACCTGGAGATCAGCTTTTCCATTGATCTAGTCAATAATGACTTTGGAGTCTCACAGTAAAAGTAGCTCATTGATATTCAGTCTATGAGCCAAGATGAGGGATGCCCACACCCCCATAAGTTCCACCTTCTTGTTTGTGGCTTGCCCACAATTGAGGGTCCAACATATAGATGAGTGGGATTTATGAGGATTCCCCCCCGCCCCACAGAGATTTCCTCATTGTTTTGCAGCTTCGTCAAACCAGGCGATGACTCTATCAGATGGAAGAGTTGTAGTAGTTCTGCGGGTTGGAGGATCTTTTGCTTGTATGACTGGAGCGTCCATTGTTGTTAATATGTTTTTGTTCACCAGGTGAATCGAGGGAGACTTTTCTTCAAATAAGGCAACATTCCTCGCCATCCATATATTCCAACATAGAGTGGCTAGTAGCGTTGGATAAATCTAGTGTCTAGAGAACTAGGTGTTGAAGCATTGATTCATCGAGATTCCAATCCAATTTTGAGATAGCTTTAATGCAGCTGTGACATGTAACCAGACTTCTATGGTGAATTTGCAATTCACAAAGAGATGTAGAGTAGATTCGCTATCCATATTGCACAATATGCAGCGATTGGGTCTCGTCCAACCACAACTTTGGAGGTTATCCCACACTAGGATTTTGTTCTCAGCCAATAACCAGATGAATAATTTGATTTTCAAGGGGAATTTCCAATTCCACAATCGCTTACGCCATGTCTCATCATGGTTTTTCCAGATCACCTTTGCAATCGCGTGGTACACATTTTTAACTGAGATTTTTCCAGTTTTGTCCCCTCCCGTCCATATGAGGGAATCCAACCGCTCCTGGAGGCAGATACCTGCTCCAATAAGGTTCTGAATGTAATGGTTCCATTCTGTCTCGATTTCACTATCCAGGTCCAGCGAAGAGCTCGATAACCAAGTTTCTCCTATCAAACCGCGACTAGGTGGAAGTTTTATATGAAATAGATAATGTAAACCTTTTCTATGCAAGCGCTCCAATAACTGAGTTGATAGAATGGACCTATTACCCATACCAAGGATAGCATCCCTTCCAATCTCTATTGAGGATCCAGATCCAGGTAGCCACGCTATCCAGTGTAGTAAGATCGAGAGTGATTTCAAAAGGTGTTTCCAAGTTTGAGAGCCCCTCAGAGGAAATTTGTTAATCCTTTTGGTCGTACACTTTCACATTTTCTTCAAAATGTTTTTGACTTATGATGCTTTGTTGATATTTGTATGATGAAATGGACAAGTTATCTTTGAGACCTTTTGCATATTTTGAAGTATTTATTGATACTATATGACCACAAAGTTTGATGTTCTATTTCATGCCTTGAATGAGTTTGCTTTTGAGGACTTTCTAAACAGATGAGTTAAATGAATAACATATATGCATTGTGCACCCTCTTGCTTTCATGTTGTTCCTAATGTCTTCATATTTATGTTGAAACTCTTGTATGCTAATCATATTCTTCAGTTTAAATTCATAACTAGAATCACAAGATCATAAATACTTTCTATGAGTATGGGATTAGATACACATAGATTTTGGGACATTTATTTACATCAATAGGTGGTTTATGAAAGGGCGATATCTTGGATGATCATCTTGGAGAAACTTATTCTTCGTTTTTTCTGCATTTTGCAAGCAAACCCAATACTTGTTCATAAGTTTGTTGAAGGCAAAGGCAAAGAATGTAATGTTTATGATATACTAGCAAGTATGTTTTTTCTCGCATAACTAGTTTTGTTCTTTTTATGGTTGTAGGAGTAGGGTTGTAGATTCATTTAATTTACATGATTGCTTCATCTTTGAAATGCATGTGGGAATCCCTTGTTCGTCTCCCTCTTGATTTGAATTCTCTCTCTATTTAGATTTTGTTTATCATATTTGAAGCCAACATTCAATGTTCATAATTAATCTTTGTCATTCCCAAACCTCAACTAAATTTATTGTTATCACTATTGCATCATTTCCTATGTTCTATTTTCACTTCTATTCCAAGGCCTAAATCTCATTGTATTGTATTATGGGACTGGAACCCTGATTCGTGGTTAGAACCTAATCCTTCTTAGGAACCTTGATCGTTATCAAGCTCTTACTCATCAGGAAGTAGATTTACCTTTGCTCACATTTTCTCCCCAGGATCTGAAGCCCACAAGGCTATTGGATCCACCTATTCATTTTTCCTTGTCGGGATGCTAATCTCTCTCTCGCTTACGATTTTCCCCGAAGCCCACAAGCCTAGAAAAGTCACTTTTTTCCCGTTTTAAAAATATAACCCTCGCACTTCATGGGAGAACCTTCGCTGGCTCACCTTTTCAACACATCCATGCTACACTATGCTTGGTCTGCCCATAATCCATGACCCGTGAGTTATAAACATAATCTTGCAGGACAATCTCCATGAGCATTGCCTCAAAATTATCATTCACATGTATTTTCATCCCACGACCCCCAGGCCATAAGTTGTAATCTTGCGGGATAAATCTTACAAGGATTTGCATGGAGATGCTTTGAGTTACATTTTGTATAAGATCGCAACCTGTGAGCCAATCAGATTATTTCTTTCAAGTTTTCCCCACAATCTCTCTGTGTCAACAAGATAGACAAGCTTCAAGCTCCCTTAACCCCTTGTCACTTGCCATTTGTCACCTCTAGATTTATGCAGCCTTGATCTTGATTGGACATGTCTACCTAACTCAACATCTCGGTTACTTGGAATCTTCATGTACGCTTTGATTCAAATTTTATCCCTAGGTGTGGAACCCTGAGTAGGGATGGAACCTTAACCCATGTGGAACTTACGGTCAAGTTGACAGTACAATAAGTTTATTTCAACAACCCTCCATTGATTTCTCTGTAGATTTCCAATGCTTCTCTTATGCAAACGCATCTTGGAAAGTATAACTATGACTCACTTTCTCTATTCTTTGATTGAAGAGCCTATAGTGCTGTCTAATTGACTTCATAGTTACTATTTCTCCTAAAGTTTGCACCTGAGTGCTAAAGGGCAGAGCCAGGCCACCAAAAATTTGGAATGGTCGTTCTTTTGAATTTGTTGGTGAGTTAGAGGGTTGTTTCACCTAGACAAAAGCATGGTCAAATTGGCAAGATGATATGGATGAGGGTTCTCCTTGGCTGGTAACAGAGTAATGATAGACAAGTGAAATAATATAGGTAAAAACAAAGGGAAACAACAAACCATTCAATGAATAATCTGCTGCAAGAAGTTTAATACTTAAAATAATATTTCAAGGAATTAAATAATATACCAAAAACACAATTACTCCCACAGGTTGCAATAAAAAAAAATCTTCATCAAAGCATTAGCCGACGCACCCCATTCGCCTGAAATGACCAATAGCCGAATCTACCAAATCGACCTCCCTATTATCGAATCAACAAAGATGAATATTATGGGATCAAAGAATTTTTTGTGTGTGAGAATTGAATTGGAAACAATTGTTACTTATTCTACTTTTTTTAAGGCCTTATCACAGTAACAATGAAAAATTATCCTAACCCACTGTTATCTACAAAATCCAAACATCAATAGCACCTGTAAATCAACTATACATAGTTATAGCCAAAAATCAAGTTATAGTTTATATTTGCATTTGCTCACACCCTTTTTAATGATACAAGCACAATACAAAACGAGTATGTGGATAAAATATTGGACTAGAAAATGATGATTTTGCAACAATGGGGCTTGTTTGAGACCAATTCCCGCTTCTGAAAATTTCCCTCCCCTTTTCTATTTCCCCACTCTCTTTTATCCCCTTCTTTTCCCTCTTCTATACTTAACTGAATTCCCCTTTCTTTTTCCCCTCTACTTTCTCTTTATGGTTACTTAGTCATTTTTTCGAAAATGTCTAAGTGTGCGGGTTGGCGAAATCACGGGTTCACATTTCCACTCATGCTTTTATATCACGACTCCGATTGAATGCTTCCCCATTCCATACTTAGCCACTTTTTTGATCACGGATTCCTGAGCAGGCGGGTTCTAGATTGCACTTCCATTGTTCTGTTACCTACAAACAACACCCAGAGTTCCGCGATATACAAATTGACCACCAAACTCCCACATCATCCCGTCTTCCATATTACACATTTTTCACTCAAAAGATCCGAGACATACAATTTGACCATCGGGCCCTCATGCCTCCTAAGGATCCCTTGTCACCCTATTTTGAATCTCGTCCGATCGCTTTCCATACTTGGACATTTCTTGGAATCTCTTTCATGGATCGTCGGGTTGGCGAGTTCACGAAATTTCCAATTCCTAATTGTTGTTCCCCATGCCCGCCACCTTTTCACTTCTTTCCAAGTATGCAATTAGTAAGGTTTAATGCTAACATCTCATCATGCAACAATCGTAAAGATTGTCATTAATGAGCTAAAGGCTCGAGGAGACAGTCACACTGACTATCCCTACACAACTTGTCCAGAAACATGCAGAAAAGATCTTGTTAGGTAATGGGATATCCATTACAAATTTCAATATATTAGTGAACACGAGTCTGACCGACCGTTTCCCTATTCCATACTTAGCCACTTTTTTTATTTCGGGTTCCCGGACAAGCGGGATCAAGATTGCGCTTCCATTGTTCCACGACCTACAAACAACACCCAGAGTTCAGTGATATACAAATTGATTGCTGGACTGCCCCATCATGCCCTCTTCCGTGTTACACATTTTGCACTCAAAACTTTCAAGACATACAATTTGACCGTCAGGCCCTCACCTCTCTTGAGTATCCCTTGTAACCCTATTTTGAAGCCCGACCGACTGCTTTCCATACTTATCCATTCCTTAATCACTCTTTCCCATCCCCGCCAGCTTCACACTTCTTTCTAAATATGCAAATAGTAAGCTTTAATGCTAACAACTCATCATGCATGAACCGTAAAGTTTGTCATTAATGAGAGAAAGGATCGAGGAGATCTCCCATTAATACACATTAAAACAAGATTTGTCGAGGGTTATATTATCCCTTCCGAGTGTTCATTTCAAACATCATGGAATGTCTTTTGTGGGTCGTTGGGTTGGCAGGTTCACGAAATCTCCAATCCTTAATTGCTCTTCGTCATTCCTGCCACCTTCACACTTCTTTCTAAGTATGCAATTACTAATATTTAATGCTAACAACTCATCATGTAGCAACCATATAGATTGTCATTAATGAGCGAAAGGATCAAGGAGATATCCCATTCACATGCATTAGACCAAGATTTGCGGAGGGTTATATTATCCCTTCCGAGTGTTCATTTCAAACATCGTCTGGAGCAAATGAACGTTCTCGTCAACTTATGGCAGTAGCTCGATAACAGTTTTGTGGAGATACAGTGAACATCTTCAGGTGTGAGGACCAAAACTTCCAGTGGTCCAGGGCATATTCTTACTACTCATCCCCTTCCACCTAGAACGATGTAATTTGGACCTCTAGAATTGCTCATGCAGGCTATGTCCTTGAAGTCTTTGATTGTAAGGAGGTGGTCTCTTAGTGCGTTGAGAGATATATTTCAAGCCAAAGAATTATTCCATTGTGGGACCACTCTCTTGTTTCTTTATCACCTGATGTCTTTTGCAAGATGTTGAGATTTTTGTAGCCAACATTGACCTTCAGAGGAGAAGATTGCAAGGAGTTCCTAAAAAAGAATGATAACGGGTTGGACCTCTTACGCGAGTTCCTGGAAGACCCGACGACGGTTCATGAAGATATCAAAAGGTTGCAGGTTAGTTCTTTTAGAAATCCATTCCGGGAAATAGCCTGGTTGTTTACAAGAATAACGGGACATGAATCCACAACAAGCATTTCCCACATGATTCTTTATATTTTGTATTTCACGGTCAAGGAACAAGCCATTTTTGATTGGGGGAAGCTGATTTCCATTGAAATTTGTTCCCAATTGTCATGATTCAAACATGAGAAGAAATTTTATATGTCATCCTACTTGGTTTTTGCGATAGCACATTGTTGTCCATTTCCAAAATTGTTTGTGTCCAAGAAGGTAAACTATGAAATCGATGCAATAACCTTCTAGTACCAGGACCTGTGGAGGCACAAGGCCTCCCATTGTTTTTATGAGGTTTTTAATGACTTTGTCTCAGTTTTCAAATATTTATTGTTAGGAAAGGATGCTCCCCGAATGTTTGACCAGGCAACCAAGTTTTTGGATAGGAAGGGAACACTTGAACAAATGGAGAATTACAGTGTAATAATGATTTTTGTCTCCAAGGAAAATCCTGCTTTCCTTCCATGTCACATTATGGACAAAATGTTTTTTACAGAAATAGCAAGGCAATACAACTACTGGTTTCATTTTTTCCATGAGAAGAGAAAAAAATAGTTCATTCCTCTGCCTTGGAAAGTTGGGGACTTCATGTTCAGGAATGTCAATAAGATTGACGAATTCACAGACCATTTCAACAACTTGAACCTAAGATATGTTGAAAGGCTAAGAGGGTTCGACCCTAATGGGATTTTTGTAGAAAATTTACTAGCAATTGGCTTCAACAATTATTTTATCCATACACTCCTAAACGAAGACAAAGACAATGATGACAACACTCATGCTCCTGACACTAGCGACCTAGAGACATTGCAAAGCACCAATGAATTTTACAAATAGTAGGGAAAAGGCCCCAGTGAAAAGAGTGTCCAATCCCCAGCTGCCAATCCCAAGAGTACGATGTCCTAGAGCATCGCTCCAATGGCCCACCCCAATAAGAAAGCAACCCATAATTCTTCAAATGAAGGAGGAGATAAGAACCCTCCTAAGGGTAAAATTGATAGTTCTCACAAGCTTCCCGTGAGGAAGAAGAGAAAAAATGTTGTGGAACAAGCAGAAGAGACCAGAACTAAAAGTGAAGACATGGAACTTGAGACTGAACTAGATAACATATTCCACAACATTGATCAGCCTGGGGACGCAATCCACCATAATCCCCTAATGGAAATAGCTGAGACCGAGATTTTTGACAAAGATGAATCCTTCGTGTTCCAGAGAGATGTTTTTGACAACGAATCTAAAAATTTAATTATTGAAAAGAGAGATGTAAGAAATAAGAAAGGGAAATCTCATTTAGAGATTAACCTTAGGAACATGAAGCCGTCCCAAATCTCCCAACTTCACAGAGAAACCAAAGATGTTCTTGATGATTCCATTGGAGGCCTTGAGGTGGAGAATGCCAGACTGAAGGATGAAATCAAGGAATTGGAGGAAGCTTTGATTCCTATCATGTTGCTTGCCAGTCCTTTAGAAATAACTGTGCCTGTCACCCCTGCATCCAAGTTAAAAAGATCCTCCAGCCTCCTCACATCGTGTAGAGGCTATGTGGAGAAGAATATCAAGAAAATAATGGAGCTAATTACTCAAAACTGGGAAACATAAAAAAGTATAGCTTCCTTTGGAATGAGGGCACATGACTTCCAGGAATATTTGCAGGCGGAATCAAAAAATGAAGAAGGTTTCTATCTAGACACGATCATCCCTTTTGGCATCAATGTCACCAACATAACAGAAATGAGAAGAAGATCTCCCCTCCCCAAACTGGATCAAACAGTTAAACGCATGCTGGAAAGAGAAAGTTAAGAACTTACATCTCATTGTCCTATCATGTGAACAAGCCATATCAAAGAAAGAAGAATTATTCAGAAAGATGACCAAAATAGACTTAGCCGGAAGTACCATCGAGGTCCAAGACCCCAAATTAATCTTCAACTCCTTGTCCTTAACCAAGCAAGCCTTCGATGAAGAAGTTGATATTTTAAAGGGGTTGTCTTTAGAAAAGTTTTACGGCATCCTTGAATATGATGAGGATGACATGGACAATTGGCTAGTGGACTATTCGATACAAAATGAAGAAATTGAACATGATCCATGTAATATTTCTATCGATCTAAGGGAATTAGAAAGAGAGATTTTCAACATAAAAATCTGGTATGAGATCAATGTGGCCCCCATGAGAAGCTACATTGGAGAATGGCTCCAAAGGGAAAATGACAAGCTCACCGACGAAGGGCAACACGCGGTTGGCACGATTCCAGTAACCGTTGACGAGAGCAATAAAAAGGCATCAACAAGCAAATAACAAAGGGGGAGAGAGATACCATCATAGTAAGTCTATATTGATAACATTCTGCTTTCTTTATCAATTCAATTATTCCACCTCTTTAAATAGAAATGTCTAACCAAAGACTGATAACTTCCAATTTCTTCTTTTCAGGTCTTTCTCTCTACCATCACCCACTTCTTATTTCTATGGTCCTATTTCTTGTACTTATTTCTTTTATGATCCGCGGGAGCCCCAATCCCAGTCTATATGACAAACACATTTAAATTTCGAGGAATATGTAACATACATTATTTTTTTTTGATAAATTTCAAAGAAAACTACTTCGGGAAGAATCTCAGTGGTGCCTTGTAACCCTCTTTTCGGAATGCAAAGTTAGTTCTCTTCATGCATGTCGGTCATCTTCTTTTATTTTTATGTGCTCATAAATTTTTATCTTGAACTATGTTGGATGTCATGAAATTGTGTTTATTTAATTTGAATGTTTAATGTGTGTGATTCCTGGTCCTATTTTCTAGGAGCCCTTATTTCAAAAAACAAAAAAAACTTTTTCTATCGTTTTTGTATTTCTTTAAGTCATTACGACGGAAATTTTCTAAGTCACACATTTAAACTATACACGCCCTAGGAAAAACTCAGAGAGGAGTACCACATCTATAAAAACGCAGTAGGATTGACATCCTCGTTAGGTTGTCGTTTCGGTCCTAACATATTCATGGGTCAATAGACTTGTAAATACATCTACAAGAATATCCACAGAAATAGAAACCTTTAAAAAAATCTATCATTGTCAAAAAAACAATCAACTGGATAGACATGTTACAAATATACCAGTTGGTACTACACTGAACTTTCATAGGCATCTTACAAATATTTCTGTTCTTACAAATATTTCAGTTGGATAGGCATGTTACAAAGATGCCCTCTTCCTGGAGAGAAATTGCAAATCAACCTCTGCAAAGAATCTTTGACACTGGACACATTTAAAAAAAAAATTATATTTGTTTCTTTGCCACCACATATAACTTTATTTATCCTAACACATATAGAGACAGATAAGCCAAATGATCTATTCAATAGAATGAAATGGATGTTTCTTACTTTGTTCATGGGAAAAATTAAAGAAGTGACTATGAAAATTGTACTTAACTCTAAATATTGGGATGAAAGTCAGTTGGAACTATACAGAGATTATTATAAATGAATTTCATAAATACATTAAAGAGATAAAACCTAAAAGGTAGGAACGGAAATTTCCAACATGGCAAATCAGACTCCAACAATATATCAAGTTACACGTGATGGGGATGTCTGTGCTTTTTAGTAGCTATCTGTTGCACTACTGGCAATAGGAAAAATTACATAATCTTATTAAGAAAATAAAAGCAAGATGGATTATGAAAAACATAGTATAATTAAAATGAGTATACTTTCAAAAACTAAATGGTCTCAATGTCAGAATTGCTCTAGGAGATTGACGCTCGTGCGCCTTCTCTTTCTGAAATGAATGTGGGTCGTCGATCAATTTTCACTTTGCCATTTGGGCGACCTTGACACTTTAGCGTCTCTGCTAAAGTTTTACCGACCTGCCAATTTTAGAACTCCCCTGGCCATATTTAGAGATGGAACAAATTTCTCACAAAGTGACTTTGTCGCTAATTACTTGTTGACCCGATATTAATATAATATTATCATTAACTAATTTGGGAATTCGGGACTCCGGCTCTTCTACGCTCCGAGATTTAGGGGAACTGTGTTTGTTCTGGAAGGAAAACTCTCGGAGTGACATTCTCTCGGAGTCATGTAGCAGCCTAACGTCTTATGACTGACGTGTCACAGAGTGCCACGTGTCCTTTTCTACATGGATACCACATGTCCTGCATGTTGCTTGCCACGTGTCTGCGACAATTTCCATGTGTCTCCGGTACTTCGGGCTTCTCATTCTCTCGCGGTTCCTCCATACCTGTGCATTTATTCCCATTCCAACCCAGCAGGGACTACGCTGCCATGCAACACTTGTTTTCTTTTGTCTTAGACACCATGTGTATATATGGATGTATTAGAGTTTAAATTATTCAATAAAAGGAGAATGACTGCATGGTCTTTTGCTGAATTTGAGTGACCGAATAAAATAAAATTCGAAAACTCGTAAGATAATTATAAAGAAAAAGACATAATTATATTTATTTTATAATTTTATTGTATTTTGTTTGGTAAAGATTTTTTCAATAATTTTATAAAAAATTGAAAAACATAGTATAAACCAAATATTACCTTATCACATTGTAATATTTATAAAGAAAATAAAATAAATAGTATGTTTATCTTATATATAAAACGATAAAGTTTTAATATAATTTTTTTAAAGGTTAGTTTAATGGTTTGGAGTTATCGTTGAATTTTCAAAATTAGTTATTAGACAATAATATCATTATCATTTTCATTTTGAAAAGAAACATCAAACATTTTCAAAAAATTATAGCTAAATTTTTTCACCAAAAACCATTTAAAAATATAATTATATATTATATAAAAAAATTTAAATAAAAAAACATATTAAATTTATTATTTAATATTTAAAAACCAATGTATAAAATATGATAATAATAAAAAATTAAAATGGTAAATAACGATAAATTTTTACTTAAATTATATTAGTATTAATCATACTTAAAGGTATAACCATCCGTACAAATTTATTTTTCTTTTCAAATTCTTAAGGACGCGCCATATTCGAGTTTTAGCCAATGTTTCTAGTTCCGGTGAACCGCCGATAAAGAGTGTTCTAAAATTTTCCTTGACGACAAAAACCAGAACACACCCACCGGCTAAAAGACCACAACCCACCCACCGGGTAACGCTGTACAAGTCAATTGATTCCACATGACTACGTTTCAAAGAAGTTTTTCAACAATTTCACCACGCGTTCCTCTCTCTGCCCCACCCACTCAATCGTATATCACACGAAGACGTTTCAAAGAAGTTTCCGACAATTTCACTGTGCCTTTCTCTCTGCCCCACCCACTCAATCGTTGAAAAGTCGTTGGGCATCTCCAACGAGACTTCTACACAGGACTTCGTCGTTAGCACTGCCGTAACTACATATATATGTGTGTGTAGATAGACAAGAACACACAACTTAGAGGCTTTGAAAGACTTTGTAGAAATGGATCTACTCATATTATTGTTTCTCTGCATGGCTGCCGCTCTGCCTGCAGCAACGTCTATCAATCCCTCAACTTGGAAGCCATATTCCCATACTCCACATGCTATATATGCAGAGTATTCCCATCAACGTCATTCTGATTCTGAACGCATGGTGGAGGAAGGTGAATCCATATTATCATCAATGGACGCCCACGATAAAAGGGACCTCGACGCTCTCTTGTCGTTCCGAAAGGCCATCACGTCGGATCCTTTGGAAAAGCTATCCAATTGGACGGCCAAGAACTCTGAGAATATCTGCTCGTGGTCTGGTGTTCGCTGCAGACGACACACCAGAAGAGTAGTCGCCATCGATCTTCATGTATCAGATTGGGAAGGAATGTTGAAAGGTAACCTTTCGCGGTCTCTTGGCAATCTCTCTTTATTGTGTAATTTCAATCTTTTTGGTAATCGTTTAGCTGGAAGAATTCCACCCGAGTTTGCCCGGCTTAAATCGT
>JASDQU010103018.1:353361-365556 GCA_032191745.1 Picea mariana
AATGACCCAATCAATTGTCGATATAGTGATGGATCTACTAGATCAGAATCTAGATCTTTTACTTTTCTTATATCTGTAGTCATAGGAGTGTCCATGGATTTGCAATCCATCATTCCAAACTTCTGAAGAATCTTTATTGCGTACTTTACTTGTCCAAGGAATACTTCACCACGCTTCTGCCATACTTCTAGTCCCAAGTAATAATGCATGAGACCTAGATCTTTCATATCAAATTCAGAGGCTAGTTCCTTTTTGCACTGGATGATAAGAGATTCTTCACTTGTTAGGAATAGGTCATCAACATATAGTAGTATAATCACAGGTGCATTGTTCATGAATTTGTAGTAAAGGTTTGGATCTGCATGACGTTTGGAGAAACCAAGTCTCGTTAGATAGTTGTCTATTCTGGCATACCAAGCTCTTGGAGCTTGCTTGAGTCCATATAAATCTTTCTTTAATATGAAAACATGAGTGTCTCTGGAATGTACTTCAAACCCTTGAGGTTGTTCAATATATACTTCTTCTTCAATTGCTCCATTGAGGAAAGTTGTCTTTACATCCATTTGATGTAAACTCCATCCCATGGAAGCGGCAAGAGATATGATAGCTCTAATGGAAGTATATCTAGCAACCAGAGAAAATGTTTCGTCATAGTCTTTTCCCTCCTTCTGGGAGAACCTTATAGCTACGAACCTTGCTTTATATTTATCCACGCTTTCATCTACTGCATGTTTGATCTTATATACCCATTTTGAAGTTACCACTGATTTTTCTTTAGGTCTAGGCACAATTTCCCATACATCACTTTTCATGATGGATTGGTGCTCTTCCGTCATAGCTTCTTTCCATTGTTTCTTTTGAACTACTTCTTCAAATGTGGTAGGTTCTTCATCTAGAATCTTTGTCATACATGCTGTATAACTTGAGAATCTTTTTGGCTTCTTACTTTTTCTGAATGTCCCATCTGGGACCTTGAGTCTTTCGGCGTCTTGTAAGGTAGCTTCAAGCCACGCTGGTTGTTTCTTGGTTTTAGGTACAGTGTCTGAATCAATGGTCTCACATGGTTGCATAGGATGATCAGGTTGTTCCTTTTCGTCATTTTGGTTTTCTTTTCTTTCTTCGATAGGTTCTTCATTCTCTTCTTCTTCTATAGTTTCTTCTATGGATTTCTTGAAAGCCATCTTTTCATTGAATTTCACGTCTTTGCTGACTTCGATATTATGATGCTCCGGAATATAGATTCTATAAGCCTTGGATGATTCTCTATATCCCACGAATATGCCCTTCTTTCCCAAGGGTTCTAATGTATTCCTTTTGTCCTTCGGAATGTGAGAGTAAACAGGACATCCAAAGATTCTTAGATTTTTCACATTAGGTTTCTTACCCGAGAAGGCTTCTTCTGGAGTCATGTACTTCAATATGCGGTGAGGACTTCTATTTTGAACATATATTGCTGTCATGGTTGCTTCTCCCCATAAGAACATGGATAAGCCTTGATCGTTTAAGACTGATTTTACGGTTTCTTCAATAGATCTGTTCTTTCTTTCTGCTACACCATTTTGTTGAGGGTTATGAGGAACCATCAGCTCCCTCCTAATTCCTACCATTTTGCAGAATGCATCAAATTCCTTTGATGTGTATTCCCCTCCATTATCTGTTCTTAAGGTCTTGATCTTCTTGTTCATGAGGTTCTCTATCTCTGCTTTGAATTATTGAAACTTGTTGAATACTTCGTCTTTTGTCTTTAGTAGATATAACCAAGTCTTTCTTGAATAATCATCTATGAAGATTACGTAGTAAAGAGAACCTCCTAGAGATCTGATTGGCATCAGACCGCAAACATCTGAGTGTATTAGATCTAGAATCTCCTTAGATCTATTGTTGCTTCTTGGAAATGGTTTCTTGATATTCTTTCCAAGAGCACAACCTTTACAAATTCCTTCATGTGTAGACTGCAATTCCGGTATTCCTTCAACCATCTTTTTGAGAAAAGGTAATGTTTGATAATTAATATGAGCATACCTTTTATGCCAAAGTTCATTGGGATTGACTTCGTCATGTATGAGAGCTTCTTCATTTTGTTCTAGTAGTCTATATAGATTTCCTTCACGGCTTCCAATAACCCTAGGATTCTCTATGCTGGAGTCTTTATGCCAAGATAACACTTTTCCATCTACGAAAGCTATTTTGTTTCCTTTGTATTCTAGGCAAGATATGGATACAAGATTATTTTCTAAACCATGTACATATAAAACATTACTTAAATGAACATTGTTACCTATTTTTAGCTTGATGGAGGCTTGTCCAAATCCTTTGGCTAGGTAAGTGCTTTTGTCTCCAATATCTACTTTGTACGATGTCTTCTTCTCATTTAGATTTGAGAGTCTAGCTTGATCTCCCGTCATGTTCCTAGAAGCTCCACTATCGATTATCCACATTTCATCTTCAATCATTCCAGTGAGTGTTGAGTAGTGTAGATGACTAGTCTTTTCATCCATAACTTTGGTTGACTGGTGACTAGTCATGCTTTGATCCAAAACTTCAACTCTGATGTTTCTGTCTATTGAGAGAGACAAAAGGTGTGATAAACTAGGGCACATTTGAATAACTTCTTCTTGAGTGAGATGCTCCATCACAAGGTGCTAGATATGGAATTTAGGGTTTTTGCAATTACTCCTGCTAGTAACCCTAGCAATAGTGTCTTGGAAGTTGCTCCTGCTAGTAACCCTAGCGACAATTCTTCAGTGAGCTTAGTATCCTAATGGCTATGCTTCCTTCCAGCGGTTAGATTGAATGAAGGAGGTGTGGGTCCATAACCTGTTAGAATATTAAAGGTTGTGCTCATTTTACCATTGACAATATCACTATTGTCACCCAACCATAGGCCAAAGCCACCCTTCATGCACCTTGACCTTGACAGAGAGAAGAATCTTGGTAGCAATCCAATAGCCAAGCAAGGCTAATGCACCAAGCAAGAAGTAACCAAAGTTGATTAGAGAGTCCAACCCAAAACTGGCGCAACACCTTCTCCAGGACTTGTGCACAAGACTGCCAGATTGCAGTGCACACAAGTGACCTTCTGCGAGTATGAGAAGTGTGTCAAATGAGAGACTGGCACCCTGTATTTATAGTATTCCTGGCAGATTTTCCTGAGCCGACTTCTCATTCTGGGTACTAATTAATTCATATTAATTATCTCTCTTCAGCCAACATCTCATCTAGGGTTACGTTCATTTCTTTTCTTTCTTCTGGAACATTCTAATCTTGTCAGAGGTCACAATAGAGGTACATACCTCCCGAAGCTACCATAATATCAACAATTTGGGGGACACAAAACAATGAAAGTGCAGTGTAGAGACAACCAACCCGCAGTCCAACTTTTCAATTTGTATATCGCGTAATTGTTTGTGCTAATTGTAGAGGGTGGAACAATAAAGGCCCAGTTTTCAGCTTACCATCTCGAGAGCCCCTGATCCAAAAAAGTGGCTAAATATGGAATTAATACAGAATCGCTACGGGACAATAAAAGAAAATGTTGAGCAAACCAGCCCGCAAGTCCGCCTGTCAATTTGTATATCACAGAAGTGTGGGTGCTATTTGTAGGACACAAAACAATAGAGGCTCAATCCTCAGGCCGCAAGCCGAGAAACCATGATCCCAAAAGTGCCTAAGTATGGAATGAGGGATCCACGTATGCTCTATAAAATGTGATGTCCATACTTTATAAAAACCATATTGTAGAAAATTTCTCGTTTAATTAAATTCTGGAATATCAATATGTAATATTGCCATCCGTAAACAATGGCAGGCTTGAAGTCGCCAACGCTTGAGTCCATCTGTCAATTTGTATATCATGGAACTCCGAGTGTTATTTGGAGAACACAGAACAATGAGAATGCAATGTTGAGCCACCCAGACCACAAGTCTGCTTGTCAATTTGTATATCGCGGAATTGTGGGTGCTATTTGTAGAGCGTGGAACAATAGAGACCCAGTTTTCATCCCGCCAGCTCGAAAGCAGCCGATAAAAAAAAGTGCCTAAATATGGAATGGCCGATTCGTATATGTTCTATAAAAATTTCAGATCCATAGTTTATAATAACACATACTTAGTATGTATTACTCATTTTTTAGAAAACTTGTATGTGGATATAAACTGACCCAAATCCAATTGTGCTATGACATGGATATGAGTCCCTTAAAATTCAAATAGCTGCCAAGTGTGCTTGTTAATTTGTATATCGCGGAAATGTGGGTGCTACTTGTACGAAACAGAATAACAGAGGGCCACTTTTGAACCCGCTAGCCCGAGAATCCACCATCCAAATAATGGCTAAGTATGGAATGAGGGATCCCAAAAACCAGATTGTACAAACTTTCTCTTCTAATTAAATTCTGCAATATCAATATGTAATATTGCCATCCGTAAACAATGGCAGATTTGAATCTGCCAGCCCTCAGATCCGTACATAATGTATAAAAATTTCATGTCCATAGTTTATAAGAGTGCATACTTAGTATGTATTACTCGTTTTTCAGAGAAGTTGTAGGTGCGGAAGGATGGATTCAGGACTTCAGACTACAGTTACTTTTATATCAGCAACATGACCAACCGCTTCCCCATTTGAAATTGTAATAAATGAATATAAACTGGCCCAAGTCCAATTGTGCTATGACATGAATATGAGTCCCTTAAAATTCAAATAACTGGAAAGTTTGCTTGTCGATTTGTATATCATGGAAATGTGAGTGCTATTTGTATGGCACGGAACAACAGAGGGCAAATTTTGAACCCGCTAGCCTGAGAACCCGCCATCCAAATAATGGCTAAGTATGGAATGCAAGATTCGTAGATACAGATCCGTAGATGTTGAGCCAGCCAGGCCACAGGTCCACTCGCGAATTTGTCTATCGCAGAATTATGGGTGCTATTTGTAGAGCACGGAACAATAAAGGCACAATTTTCAGCTCACCAGCCCGAGAGCCCTCAATCCAAAAAAGTGACTAAATATGGAATGGTGGATCCATACATGATGTATAAAAATTTCATGTCCATAATTTATAAGAGTGCATACTTAGTTTGTATTACTCGTTACATACTCATTTTTCAGAGAAGTTGTAGGTGCGGAAGGCCGGATTCAGGACTTCAGACTGCAGTTACTTTTATATCAGCAGCTGACCAACTGCTTCCCCGTTTGATATTGTAATAAAAAAATATAAATTGGCCCAAGTCCAATTGTGCTATGACATGAATATGAGTCCCTTAAAATTCAAATAACTGGCAAGTCTGCTTGTCGATTTGTATATCGCGGAAATGTGAGTAATATTTGTATGGCATGGAACAATAGAGGGCGAATTTTGAACCTGCCAGCCCAAGAACATGCCATCCAAATAATGGCTAACTATGGAATGCGAGATCCATAGATGCCCTATGAAATCTCATGTCCATACTTCTTATAAGTACATGTTTACTATGTGTTGCTCGTTTCCTCTGAATCATGTTTAGAACACACAAACCAATAGAACTGCAATGTTGAGCAACCTAGTCCGTAGCTACGGCTGTCAATCTGTATATCTTGGAAATCTGGGTGATATTTGTGGGATACATTGCAATAGAGGCCTAGCTTTGAGCCCGCCAGACCAAGAACCCGCAATCGAAAAACAATTGATTTCTGTCACTGATGCAATATGACCATCGCCCCTTGGCATTTCCTGGGTGTATCTTCTGCCATATTTCTTTTGTAACCCACCCGACTGCTTTCCATAGGTATTTGTTCAAATTGGTTTTTTCATCGCCGCTGGCTTCGTACTTGTTTCCAGATATGCAATAATTAAGCTTTAATGCTAGTAGTCATCCTGCAAGAACCGTTAAGATTGTCATTAATGTCCAATTAATGTCCAATTAAACTAAGATTTTCACACACCTATGTTATCCTTTCCAAGTATTTATTTAAAAAACAATGGAATCTTTTTTTTTGTGCACCCATGGGTTGGCGCTTTTAACAAATTTATAATTCTTAATCTCTCTTTGCCATCACCGCCACTTTCACATTTTTTTCTATTTATGCAATTAGTGAGTTGTCATGGTGAAAACTCATTCCACATGAACCGTGGAGATTGTCATTGATCAATGAAAGGATCGAGGACATATTCCATTGATACACATTAAACCATAATTTGCGGAGGGTTATATTATCCCTCCCTGATTTTCATTTCAAACATTGTCTCAAGCAAATGGAAATTCTTAATATCTTGTGGCACCAGTTCTATCTAAATAGAGGAAACACATTGGAGCATAATGGCCAGAGGTTCCACTATTCCAGGACATATTCTTACTATTCATCTCCCTGCACCCAGGACCAAAAAAGGAGATGGTCCCTTAGTACACTGAGAAATATATTTCAAGCCAAAGAATTCCAAGGCAAGCCTGCCTTCTCAGAGAACCTGCCCAATTGCATTCATGGTTGTCGTAGAACTTGATGTGATGAATTCTGAACTGGAAGAAGATGATCTGATGGGTGATGATACGACAATGGATGATGGCAATGCAGAGAATATTCTTGCTCCTGCACCCAAATTGAAATCAACTATAACGGACGAAACTTCCCGGCTCGGAGATGGCGGTTCTGACAACACCAAAAGGAGTTTCAAAAAAGAAACAGACCGTAAATGCAATAGCCACTTTTCAGCGCGAAAGTAGGAATTCCAGAGTTCCAAATTAGTCCATTCTGGGCGGAAGAGTTTCACTGTAAAGAAATGATATGTTGATGCTCCTAGAGATATATTTCAAGCCAAAAAAATTATTGATTAACATCTTCAGGAAACAGGTCCAAAATTATCGTTGCTATAAGGCTTTTCTCTACTAGTCATCTGCTTTCACCCAAAATGGACTAATTTGGCCCTCTAGAATTGCACGTGCAACCTGTGCTCCTGAATTTTTTTGGACTATGCAGAGGCGGTTTTAGCTAAGGATTATTCCATTTTCCTTGCAACGCTTTTCGTCTTCTTCCTCACATGAAGCTTCTCAAAACTATCAATTTCAACACAGGATGATTCATTGAGGAGAAAACTGGAAGGATCTTGCATACTGTGGATCCCATGCCTGTGTTTTTTGCAGATACATTCAATGTTTTGGCCCGAAGAACTGGCTCCAATTTCTAAGGATAGATGTACAATACTCGTTGTTTTACTTAGTTTTTTAAATGGATTTGCTATTAAAAAATATTTTCCTTCGACTCTTTGTTGTTGCTTCTATTCTGGATTTAACGCATGTTCTTATTGGCATGATTCGATGCTCTCGTACCTCTTCGATGTTGTGTTTACTTAGGTTATTTTTTCTAAGATGGAACATCTAAGAATAATATGACAATGTACTGTGTAAATCCACCAGCCTTTTATGCAAACAAAAAATGGATTACACAGTTTGAAACCAACATTCAATTCAAGTCGCAATGCAAATAGAACATAGCAATACCAATCTAAAATGTTGCAGAAAAATCATTATTCTTGTTACTAGATATGAAATTATTAAGTTTTAATGCTAACAACCCATAATGCAAGAAGTGTAATACTTTAGTTAATATGTTTCACTCATGGAATAATGTATCAAGAAAACAGTTACACCCATGCGTTCCAATAAAATCTAATCTTCAACAAAGCATTTGCTGGCAATTAGTAGAAAATGAAGTTTCGTGCTTAAGTTCATATGTTACAGTCATGGTAGAATGTATGAAGAACATACTTACACGCTCACATTGCAATAATTTGTAATTTTCAAAAATTCGGATTCATGCATTTCCAACGAACGCTTCCGCTTTTTTTAAATTGACCCTCTATTGTTTTGTGTCCTACAACTTACACCCAGAGTTTCGCGATATACAAATTGATAAGCGCACTTGCGGGTTGAATGGGTCAATATTGCACTTCTAGTATTTCGTGATCTCCAAACAACATTCAGAGCTCCCTGATATAGAAATTGACACACAGTCTCCAGGGCTAGCGGTCTCAAGATTGCCTTTCTTAACAGATGGAAAACTGCTAAAACTAGCCATACCACATTTGTGGCACATAAGCTATATTAAAGGGAAAAGAATTTCCAATATAGTTCTGTGTCCTGCAAACAAAACCCACACTTACGCACTATTCAAATTGATAGTCGGACTTGCCAGCTGGCTCACTAATATAATGCCTCGAGGTTTTTCTGTTACAGATGTCAATATATTGGTCCTTCTTTTTTTGTCTTCTATACTTGGCCAAATATCTGTTTCTCTTGTTCAAATTTCTTTTTCGCCACTAATAGCTGCACTCCTGCTCTTTTATCATGACACTGACCGAACGCTCCCCCATTCCATAACCAGAAACTTCTCCGACCATGAATTACCGGTAGGCGGGCTCTAGACTAGACTTTTGTTCAGTTCGTAGTCGTTCTTTCTTGTGCCTGCGCCCCTTTGCAATTAGAAATTGTGAATTATATATAACATATTATTGCTACGTATGCAATTAGCAATTTCCCTATTCAATACTTAGCCAATTTTTCAAAATTCCACAAATATACAAACCAGTTGCTGAACTGCACCATTATGAACTCTTCCGTTTTACACATTTTGTACTAAAAAACTCCGATACATGAAATTTCACCATGCAACACTCGACTCTCCTGAGTATCCTCGTAACCCTTTTTTGAATCCCATCCCACTGCTTTTCGGAGCTTTCCATTCTTCCCTTTCTCTTCGTCGTTTCCGTCACCTTCACACTTGTTTATAATTACTGGCACTACTGGCATTTAATTCTTACAGGTCATCATGTAGAAACCGTATAAATTGTCATTGATGGGTGAAAGGCTCGAGGAGATCTCGTATTAATGCGCATTAAACCAAAATTTGTGGGTGGATTATATTATCCCTTCCGAGTGTTGATTTCAAAATCATGAAATCCCATTCGCACGTTCACAAAACCTGCAATCCTTCGTCGTACCCGCCACCTTCGCATTTCTAAATATGCAATAAATAAGCTTTACTGCTAACAATTCATCATGCACCACGCATACATATTTCTATTAATCAGCAAAAGGCTCGAGGAGATTTCCCACTCATAACCATTTAACCAAGATTTAGAAAACAGTTATATTATCACCTCTAACTGTTGATTTAAACCATCATATACAGCAAAACAACGTTCTCATAAACCTATGGCATCAACTCGATAGCATTTCTGTGGAGATACACTGAACATCTTCGGGCGTGAGGACCAGAACTTCCAGTGGTCTAGGGCATTTTCTTATTACTCAACCTCTACCGCGGACAACCAAGTAATTTGGACTTCCAAAATTGCTCATGCGGGTTGTATCCTTGAGGTTTTTGACTCTAAGGACCTGGTCTCTTGGTGCACCAATAAATTTATTTCAGACCAAAGAATTATTCCTCTGCAAGACCACTCTTATGTTTCTTTGTCACCGCAGGTCTTCCGCTAGATGCTAAAATTGTCAGAGCCAACATTGACATTCAAAGGACAAGATTGCAAGCAGTTCTTCGCAAAGCATAATAACGGATTGGACCTCTTGCCCCATTTTCTGGAAAACCCACTTCTAGTTCCTGAAGATATTACAAGCATACAAGTTAGTTCATTTAAAAATCCATTTCGCGAAATTGCCTGGCAGTTTACAAGAATAACGGGACAGGAGTCCACAACAACTGTTACTTGCATGGATCTTTATATTTTGTATTACACAGTCAACGAACAAGCCATTTTTGATTGGGGCAGGTTAATTTCCCATGAAAGCTGTTCCCAATTGTCAAAGTACAAAAGGGACAAGCAATTTTATATGTTGTCCTATTTAGTTTTTGCAATAGCCCATTCCTGTCGGTTTCCGCATCTGTCTTTGTCCAAGAATGTCAACTACGAATTCCATCTAGTAACATTCTGGTACCAGGCCTTGTGGAAGCACAAGGCTTCCCATTGTTTTTATGAGGTTTTTAATGGCTTCCTGTCTGTTTTCAAATTTTTGTTGTTAGGAGAAGATGCTCCCCACATTTTTGAACATGCAACTAGTTTTTTGGGCAGGAAGGGGACACTCAAACTTTTGGATAATTACACTGTGATAAGAATTTTTGGCTCCAAGGAACAACCTACTCTTCTTCCATGTCACATTATGGACATAATGTTTGTTGCAGAGGTAACACGTCAATACAGCTTCCGGTTCCATATGTTCCAACAGAAGAAAAAAAATAGTTCATTCCTCTGCCTTGGAGAGTAGGGGAGTTCGTGTTGAAAAACATCAAAAAAATTGACGATTTTGCAGCACATTATAGGATCTCGAACCTCAGATATGTTGAAATCATAAGAGGTTTTGACCCCTATGATATTTTTTTCCAACATTTACAAACACTTGGCCTCGACGATTGTTTTTTTAAAAAAACAACTGCCCAAAAACAGAGACAGTGGCGACAACAGTCCTGCTTCTGATGTCGACGACGCAGACACAATGCAAAGATGCACTAAATTGAACACGCAATAGGGGAAAGGCCCCAGTGACAATAGTGTTCAATCCACAAATACCACTCCAAAAAGTATGACATCCCGAAGCATCGCTCCAACGGCCCACCACAATAACAAAAAAACTGAGAGTTCTTCAAACGGAGGAGAAGATAACGACCCTCCTCATTCTAAAATTGATAGTTCTCACAAGCTTCCAGTAGAGAAAAAGAGAAAAGAAAATGTAGGACATATAGAAGAGTCGGAAATTCAGAGTGATAACATGGAACTTGACACCAATCTTGATAGCATGATCCACTTCCTTGATCATCCCGTTGACACTATCCACCATAGCCACCCAATGGACATATCCATTGCCACAAATTACAATGAAGATGAATCCTTTGTCTTCCAGAGCACTATTTTTGATAGCCAGTCCAAAAAATTGATAATTGAGAAAAAAAATGTTAAAAATAAGAAAGGAAAATCTCATTCGGAGGTTGACGTTGCCAACATGCGGCCGTCCCAAATCTATCAACTTCACACCACCACCGGAGAAGCACTCCATGATTCCGTTGGAGGCATGGAGACTGAGAATGCCTGATTGAGGGACTGGGTCAAGGAACTGGAAGACGCTTTCATTCCTATGCCATTGCTTGTCAATCGCTAACTCCTTGCACTTAACCAGGGTAGAGTTCAATAAATAGGTAGCTATGTTTAAGGCCTTCTCTCTGCAATTTTTTTACAACATCCTTGAATTTGATCAAGCTCACATCCAAGACTGACTAGTCAAATATGCAGTACAAAATGAGGAAATTCATCAGGCTCTCTGTAATCTTTCTATCGACTTCTGGGAATTAGAAAACAATCTTTTCAACATCAAAATCTGGAATGAGATCAACGTTTCCCCAATGAGAAGCTACATTGAAGAATGGCTCGAAAGGCAATTGAAACAGGTCGCCGACGAAAGGCAACATGCAGTTGCCAGCATTCCAGCAGCCGTCGAGAACATTCTTCAAACCACAATCGTGGGCGACATCAATGAAACGAGAGCTGCAACCAAATAGCCAAAGGCCTCATATCTTCCCTCATTGTAAGTTTACTCATCGCATCCTGCTTTCTTTATCAACACAGTTCTTCCACTTTCTTAAATAGATATGTATAGGAAAACACTTTTACATTTCCATTTATTTTTTTTTGCAGGTATTGCACTCTATCTTCTTTCCACAGTCCTGTTTCTTGTACATATTTCTCTAATGGTCTGCGGGAGCCCCAATCCCAGTCTACATGACAAACGCATTGAAATTTCGGATTATATGTAACATACTTTATTTTTATTTTGTATTTAAAAATAAATGTTGCTCTACAATGCAACCGTCATTTACTTATACACCATGTTCAAAAATGCATTTAAATTTTTATATTTCTTATTTCCTTTTAATTTTATGTCTTCATATATTTTTAATTTTCACCAGTCAATATGGCAAATGCATTTAAATTTCCATATTTATTCTTCCACTGTTAACAGATTTGTAATTTGTTATATACTTTCAAAAAATATATCTTTGTTATATACTTTGAAATTTATAATTTCTTATAAAATATATGTTCCGTGATATACATGTTGCACACAACATTTCCAGGATATACATTTTTGACCAAACACTTTGTTTCATACAATTCTGGGTTTAGTACAATACTTCCTCATATATATATATATATATAT
>JASDQU010103019.1:62781-76647 GCA_032191745.1 Picea mariana
GGAGCTTGACAAGGAATAATTTTTGCAAGGTTGAGTGACAGAAGGATTCAAGGGTAGGGATAGATGCTAAGTTTCTAGAATGGAGGTTTGTAGTGGTTCCGAGGGAGGGTCATCCTGGGTCTAGAATTGGGATTGAACAATATCTTGAACATTCTTGAGGATAGTGGACCAAAGGAGATTTGGTGGGGAAGCCTGAGAGTGGAAAATGCATCTATTTATTTCTTTCAAAAATAGCCAAACAATGAAACCTGGAAGGATTTTCCAGATTCTATTAAGTATGGGGATTTGGAAGTGTCCATTTCCCCAATTTCTGATGGTACTTACAATGCTATTTATTTCTCTTTAGGTTCTTCTCATTTGTTGAGAAGCTTGATCCCAAATTATCCCACTGAAAGGACATTAATTGAGAATACGTTCCATTGTTTCTTCTTGTCATTGACAGAGATGGAAAATTGAGGGTCCTATGAACCCTCTTCACCTTAGATTATCCTAGGTCAAGATTTTGTTTTGAACTAAAACCCAAATAAAGGTGGAAACTTTCAGCCAAATATTGGATTTCCATATTATGTTGCAAAGGCACTCTTTCGGTTGATTATGGAAGTTTTTGTGTAGATGATATCCCTCTTTGAGTGTAAATGATCCATTGGGGTTATTCCCCCATCGACGAATGTCCAGATCCTCACTTGTGCCGATCTTCCTTTGGTTCACTGTTTCTCTCCAAAGCTATAGATCACAGTCTATTGTCACCTGTAGGTCCTGTGGGGATACTTTCCAACTATGCCAAGGAGCGTGAAGAGGGACATCCAACCAGAGGTCAACCACTTTGATTTTATTCCAATAACGAATGTGTTCCTGGTAGGGGAGAAGGTTTTCCTTTGATTGCAGCGGTGTAAGTTGTTTCCAAGAGTTCGTCCAAAACATGGAAATCTGACCATTTCTAATTTCCCATACATGAGCTTGTATGAAGGATTGATTTTTTCAAGTTGCATTCCATATGTTAGAACCTTGGATTTAACCTATCAACTGAATGAGTTGGGCTTGAGGGGTGTTCGGAGTATATTTGTTCTTCCAAAGTTTGGCCCATAGTTATGATGGGGTTTTAATCCAACACCACCAAATATTTTCCCCCATGGTGTTGTTTAGCTTACCCGGGTCCCGAAGACCTAGACCCCCCAGGGATTTTGGTTTACACACTTTGTCCCAGTTGACTAGGGCCCATTTTTTGTTGGGGTTGTGACCATGCCAGAGGAAATTTCACTATAGGTTCCTTGTACTTTTGATAACATTTGGCGGAGCTACCAGAGCTGAAAAAATATAGGCAGGGATGGCTTGAAGCACTGATTTAAGGAGGATTAGTATAGTTGGAAGGTTGAGGGATATGAAGGTCTAGTTGCTAAGGTGATTGGAGATTGATAGGAGAAGGGAGTCCCAAGAGATATTTTGGGTTGTAGAGTCCGAAAGAGGGAGTCCCAAGTAATGGTAAGGGAGGGAGCATATTGATATGCCTATAAAATGTGAGATATGAAGCTGAATTAAGGGGGAGTGTTGAAGAAGAAAACCTGAGATTTATCCAAAATGAAGGCGGTTCCAGAGGCTTTACTGAAGTCATTAATAATGGTCCTGAGTTTGTTGGCTTCCTGAACAGTGGGAGAGTTCAAGAGCATGATATCATACACAAATTGGCTGTGGGAAGCAACCGATTATAGCCCATGCAGATGAAGGCCTTGGAGAGAACCATCTAGAATGGAAGCTTTGGTGTAACGACCTAGGCCTTCTGCCATGATGAAAAAAATAAAAGGGGAGAGGGGGTATCCTTTTCGAATGCCTCAGGTGGGTGATAAAGGTTTAGAGGAGACTTTGTTAATGATGATGGAGAAAAAAACAAAGGAGATAAGATTCATTATCCAAGCAATCCGATCACTGCTAAAACCAAAGGCTAGTAGGAGGGCCTTCATGTAGTGCCAACTTAGTCAATCAAAGGATTCTGAGAGGTCAAGTTTGATTAACATAACTGGGGTGCGAGTGGTATTGAGTGAGTGGATGACTTCATGAACAAGAATGACACTATCCATTATCTACCTTCCCTCCACATATCCTAATTTTCCATTGGAGATGATGAAAGGGAGGACTGGCTTGAGTCGCATAGCTATGACCTTGGAGATGATTTTGTAGATTACATTTCAAAGTGTGATTGGCCCAAAGTTCCTCGGATTGGTGTCTCTTTCCTCATTGGGAATCAAGGTGAGAAAAGTGGCATTTAGAGAAGGGAGGACTTTGCCATAAATGCATGATTCCTCAATTAGTTTCCAAACCTATTCATGGATCATATGCCAATAATAGTAGAAGAAATCTGTGGTGAAGCCATCAAGCCCAGGTGCTTTACCCAAGGGCATCTCCTTAATTACCTGTTCCAACTCAACCTCTGTTATGGGTCTCATGAGGGCTTGATTCTATTCTCGAGTAATTAGGGTAGGAATATGTTGAGTGATTCCATTTATCACTGGATTTATATCAATGGAGGGATCTGATAGAAGATTCTTATAATAGTTAACCAAATTAGAGGCTATTTAATCATGGTTAAGAATAGTGTTACCTTCTGCATCTTCAAGTTTTGTAATATAGTTTATGAAGCGCCTGTGGATCATGGAGCGATGGAAGAATTTGGTATTCTTTTCTCCTTCCTTGAACCATTGGACTCGAGACTTCTGTTTCCAAAGGGTTTCCTCCTGCTTGTGTCGTTATTCAAGATTCTTATTTAGGCTCTCTTCCTCATGTTGTTGGGCTTCCGTATAACTTTTTAGAATTATCTCCCACTAAATTTCCTCGAGTCTCTGCTCTAGAGATTTTTTATCTTGAAAGATGTTACCAAAAATGTTCTTATTCAACTGACAGAGCCACTATTTGAAGTTTTTTAACCTTTGTTGGAATTTTTACATATTGGTGCCCTACTGAATCTCCACATTTTCCCACCAGGCTCAGGATAGCTCATGAAATTATGGATGAGTTAGCCATAATTTTTCAAACCTAAAAGGTTTGAATTTGGGAGTGGAAATTGTGTCTAGCTAGAGTTGGACTGGCCAATGATCCGACGCAGATTTAGGTAGGATAAAAAATTCCACCATTGGTCCTTCTAGCATTAAGGTTTCTAAAATTAGAAAGTGATCTAGCTTGCAGTCCATTTGCTGAGGGCTTGAATGCTTATTGGAACAGGTGAAGGAACCGTTGCTTGTTTCGATGTCTACTAATTTGAGGCACTCAATGAGGTCCCTGAGCTTGAAGCTATCCTGGTCAAGACGTTTCTTGCCTCCTCTTTTTTCTTCTAGGGTGAGGATGATGTTGAGATATTCTCACATTATCCATCATTTGTGACCAACAAGAACCCCAAGGTAGGATAATCTATTGAGGAAGAGATCCTTCTCTTGGATGCTTTGAGGGCCATAGGCATTGGTGATCAATCCTTCTTTTTCGAAACTAATGGATCGATAATGCAGGGTTAGGGTACTTACTATGGAGAGAGCCTAATCAATAATAACTGTGACTGGATTCCATAAGATGGCAAGGCCCCCTGCTGCTCCATTTGATTCAGTGTATACATAATCACATGTTCGCCAACATCTCTTGAAGAGCTCCTCGACCGTGTTTTCTGCACACTTGGTTTCTTGTAGAAAAATAATATCTGGATCCTCATATTTTATGCAGTTACAAAGAATCCTCAGTTTGTGTCTTCCATTCAGACCCCTAATATCCCACGTGATTATCTTTATCATTGAGGATTGGATGGGTGAGAGAAGAAATTATCCGGTAGACACTGGATCTGACCCGAGTTGATCAAATAGTTTCTTGCTTCTTTTATCAGTTGTTTAGCTGATTTGAATCCTCATCTTCTGCATTATTTGAGATTTCTTCTAGGATCTATATCTGGGTCCGGGATAACACCCAGTCAAGAGGTGGCTCCAACAGTAGAATCTAGGAAAACCTTGTGGACCTTCCTTAGTTGCTCTACTGGTATGGTTTCCATGTCTTTTTTATTAAAGGCTTCCTCTAAATTATCTATATCTATGTCTGCTAGTTCTTGCTCATCCATTTTTATCGTGGTATCTTCTTCATCTTCTGCATTCTTAGCCATATTTGAATGGACTTGGTGATTTGGATTCCTGGTTTGTTTAGGATCTAGATTCAGTTTTTTTTTCTCTTTACCTTTATTGATTAATTGGTCCACTGGATTAAGGGGATTCTTGACCTCTTCAGCCTATGGAAGATTGTTGAGGGCCTAAAAGGAGTTACTATTGAAGTTCCTGCGCCTGTTTCTCTTGTTGGGTTTTTTTGAGCTTGTTTCTTACGGTTCAGGACTTGAGTGAAGCCATCCTTCTGTTTCTCTTCAGCAATTGGTTTTGTTGGAGCATTGAGAGGGAAGTCCTTGAAGAGGTGCCCATGTTCGTGGCACTTTCTACATCGAAAAGGGATGTGTTCATAGTTGATGGTTTGTGTCCATTATTCATCCTGATATTCCAAAGTAACTGAGCCTAGTAGGGCTTTGGATATATTCATGTAAACACAGATGCAAGCATAAGATGTTTATCTCCTTTGCTTGGTAGCTTTTGATGACTTAACATGCATGCCTAGAGTTTTTCCAATGCCCATTAGTATTTCTTCAAGCTAGAACTCATGAGGTAAGGAGTAGAGACGGATCCAGACTAGAGCGAAGGTAAAATCCTCCTTTTCTGGGCAGAAGCAGTCCACCCAAAAGCGTAGGTACATTCCCACAGAGTTGTAGAAGTAGGGACTGTTTTCAAAGATTCGATCTTTATCATCCAGGTTATAAAATATGACCATGGACAATCCATTCAAGCTTAGTTGGAGCTCATAGTCCCCTTTTGGTATCCATCAAGTTTTGATCCATTGAGTTAGGTCTTTTTCCAAAGGCCAAAGACCTAAACATTTTTTGATTAAAGTGTGGTCCTTCATGAATTGGGTGTGTTCTCCAACCCTGGTAGATTTAATCACATATTTCAGTGCTACTAGTGCTTGGGGGATGCATTTCCATGGAACCTAGATGCGAGAAGGTTTTGGATGTGACGGCTCCGCATCCATGCCCATTCCATTTTCTTGAGCTTTCTCGTCATGTAAAAATTGGTCATGGAGGTGCGGAGGAGGTTCAAAAGGTGACCGCTTGGCTCGAGCACCATCTGTTTCATTTGTTGTAACATTCCAGTAAGAGGGGGATTTCACTACTCCCTCTGTGCTCATACTGTTGTGTCAGGGGCAGTGACAGGTGAGACTATGATGACCTTGATTAGGAGGAATATGAGGGTTTCAAGGCTTGTGCATGCACGAGCCATCAAACCCTAGTGTTGGCTTGTCTTCTCATAAGTTGAAGTACCCTATTAATGATATGCAACATAGACATTTTCGGTCCCTATAGAACATTAAACGTATGAGAATTAATAGATTGTTTGAAACATGTTATCTAATATTCTTAAGTATATTATTAATGAAAATTCAAATAAGAACTCATATTGAATAATATTTTTTCATTCACTTGATTCATCCTTTTGCAATTTTTCCATCAAGCTTTTATGCTCTTCTGCACTTAGATCACAAATGATCTTATCGAGCTTCCTCATTTTGTGGCTATGCATGACACACACTAACCAATACATATTAGTTAAAATTACATATAATTCAAACATATTAATTTTGTATAGAATTTACAAAGAACTTGCCTTTTGGGAAATACCTTTACACACTAACACTTTTACCCTCATACCAAGATTTTAAAGTGGTGGACTGTGAGTCACCCTCCTACTACCATACTCCATTTAGACAAATTTATTGAATATAACCATACTTAGTGAAATGACACCCTAAAAATAGATGGAAAGTAGTCCCCTCACTTTTCCTACACATCATACATATATTATGATATTGCTTGGTTCTCTTTTGCAAGAAAAATTAGTTTGGTATCTTTTTTGATAGAGTGGGATAGAAGAAAATATTGGCTTTGAAGGCATCTTTCATTTTCTAGAGAATGTGCCACCACCACTCTTTTTATGCTCTTATATAAACTACAAAAAGAGAGGTATACCCAAGTCTTGTTGTATATTCACTTGTGGTAGTATTTTTAGACGATAAGAGAACATCATCACCACCTTCGAGCTTTAGGCACAAAATGTCCATTCTTAGGAAAATAACCCATCCAACCTGATCTCTTTAGTTGATTTTGTATCTTCACACCATGGCTTGGTTTGAAATTCTACTGATGCATCTCTTAGAGTATGTATAATGTGGTTGTGCAGATGTGCTCTTAATATAGAGGAGAAAAGGTATTTTCATTTTGTCTGTGGATCAAGTATTAACCCCTACCCTTAATTTCGCTCCCTTAACTATCTTTCAGGTTTTCCAAGAACCTTATAGAGGATAGGAATCCACCAATGCCTTGTACACTATATAACAAGTAGTGAATCTTCAAACACTTCCAAAACCATTTCTCAAGGTTAATGTCTCTATATAATTTAGTCTCATAATTTGGTGCAATAAACTTCTTCAAAAAGTCTCCAAAGACTCTTTGTCACAAGTGCTTTGCCAAAAAATTGTATTTTCTTCAATCCCCATCCCCTTAGTTTCTTGGGCTTTGATAATCTTCACTAATTGAACAACACCTAGACATCCTACTCTTTGTTGTCTTTCCATAAGAAATTAAACACTCTTTTCCTTATCTTCTTTTGGATCCCTATTGGAATATGTGTAATTGGTGCTAGTAAACTGATGTTGCTTCACTTCAAGGAGAATACCTTCTAGTGGAGTTTTTTAGCGTTACAAAATTTGGAAAAATTTTCAAAAAAGCATTCACTACAACCTCCTCTATTGGTTGTAAAGGTTTTAACGAATGTTACATATAAACAAAAAATTGGGCGGGTGGAGGTTCTACTAGATATTTTTTTTTTCGTTGCTTTTATGGTCAAAATGCATTAGTATGCCATTAAACAAAATGCCTCGCTGCATACCTAAAACTAAAACGCATCAGAACAACCTTACACAAAATGCCCCGGAACATACATAAAACGAAAAAACGCATCAGTGCACCATTACATAAATTGTCGGTGCATACATAAAACAAAAAAGCACTGGTGAACCATTACATGAAATTCCCTAGTGCGTACATAAGATGAAAAACGTGTTGGCTTGCCATTACATTACTGCTCAGGTGCATACCTATGACGAAAAAGCATCGGAGAAGTTATAGTTATTACACCCTGGATTCCCATTTTGTTGTATGCAACGCTGATGTACTTGTATTTTATGTCCATCCTAGTGCTTATATAATTCATATGTTCTGGTCCCTACATTACCTTGTGCACCAAAAGGTACTAAAATTTTGAATATTCAAGGTGAGATGTCCACGTCATCCTTGTTCCGAAGCACCTGTGATTTCATTACATATAACACATTCATGCATTTATTTTATTCAACATACCAGTGCATTTAATTTATTTAAAGCATCAGTGCTGTTATTATATTTAATAAATCGATGCGTATTTATCACATGCCCACCGTAAAATTTTAAAATGGTATATATTATCACACATTTCATGCACCAGTGGTTCACTATAATTAATATGCACAGGTGCTTTAGTATGCTTAATATGTGTCAGTGCGTATAACCCCTTAAAAAGCACTGATTTCTATATTATTTCAGCCACCGTTTTATGAGTTCATAAGAATGCACCGATATGTATATATTTTAATTAATTGTTTTTTTACAAATATTTTTTATAATGCTATTGTTTTTTATATTTCTGTTATTGCATTTTGATATAATGATAGCATTAATGTCTTATCCAATGGATTACACCTCTGTTATTTGCAACAATGTAAATCATTTACATATTAACTAATCAATGATTTGCAACAATGTAAATCATTCACATATTAATTAATCAACAATGCAACATTTTACAACATTTGGCAGTGCACTAAAACAACAAACCCATTTTATCATATATTAATAAGAGACACATGGTCATACAAAATGGAACAATGTAAAGGTCCATAATAATCAAAATGGAACCAATATGTAATTGTTACACTTATTGGTAACATGTCCTCATGCAATTAGGACATTATGTCCACTACATTAAGAAAAATCAAAACATTCAATTATATTGATTGTCATTCATCACTTGAACTATGTGTGCATCCCTCATTTCTTGATCAGTTGTAGGCGATATTGTACTTTGGTTATTTAAACAAATGTTTTCTTAATCAAATTCTTTTTGAAGTTCCAACTGCTCATGTTCCATCTACAAACATAGAAATAAAGTGTAATAAGTAAATCTACATTTATAATATAGTAGAATATACATGATTGCATAAATAAAAAAGCGTACCATAGCAACAAGTTATTCATAAACCATACACATACTTTCGAAGCTTTGTCTCACACTGTGTAACAAAATATCTCTTGTTGGCTCCTCTCCATACTGTGTTTCCTGCATGTTTAATACGCCATGACAAAACATAGTTGATATAATTAATATAAAGGTTCCTTATTGTTCCATTAATTATAAAACAAGGAAAGTTAAACAACATAGCTACTTACAAATTATTTGATTAAATCTTGATACTTCAACATATAATCACAACCCTTATTTAACCCAATGTTGATCAATTGTTCGGTTGGCTCTTCTTTGTATGCTAGCACCTATTGGAAGACATCCACGGGCCAATGTAAATTAATTATTTAGATATAAGGATCACAAAAAATATGAAAACTTAAGTAACGTCAAAAAGGTAAGTACTCATAAACTTTGTGATCAACCCTTTTCTTCCTTGTCGTCTTGTCTTATGTGCTAATTAGGTTCCATTTTGTTTTCTTTTCTACAAAAAAACTATTGAAAAATAGTATTTAACATGATAAGTAAATTCGATGTACATAAAAGAATAAATGAATTATCACATACCTCTAATGCACATTGTTGTTGGGATGCATCCTCATGTAATGCAATTATGTTAATTTCTTTTACCATCTCTTTGTACACTTTTTTGGACATCCCTACTGGCATCTATTGACTTTCCCCTCGTTTGTCACTTGGAATTTTCATAATCTTCTTGAAAAATGAAAAACAAAAACACAATATTTTTTTTTGAAATGGACATGAAAGTAAATATAGCAAAACAAATTAATTTGGTAATTACTGGAACATATTATAGAAAAAAATGATTAGTAATAATACTTTTTATATGATCATTTTTTGTTATTGTAAGTTTTTTCTATTGCAAGTCTCACGGGTCTCATTGACCATGTCTCTAAAAACGCTTCTTGTAGTGTCGTATAACATAATTCTTGGAGTCACTAGATTGATTTTTGTATTGTAAGTGAAACTTACGTCTATATGTTCTTTCCACTATATCCCTCAAAGCTCTGTAAAACAATTTTCCACTCTCATTAACTTCAAGCACCACTCCAGATCAACTGATGACCAAGCCATCAACATCATTTACATCCTCTTAGGATGAGATTCCATTTCCTCGCTATAAGTCCCTACATAATATTAAAAAAATGTGAAATTGAGTGTTTAAAACTTGTTAGCGATTAATGTTAGGAAATTGTTTTTTAGTAAAATTAAAATAAAAAACCTTAATGTTGATTACCTTTCGATGCTCCTATATTTCTCTTTGCAACATTTCCATAAAGCTTTTATGCTTTTTTGCACTCAGATTGCAAAAAATCTTTTCGCGTTTCTTCAAGTTTTTGCTTTGCCTCAAACACATTAATTTAAACTTGCAAATATTTCAAATATATTAACTTTTTAATAAAACTTAAAGAGATTGCCTCCCTCTCTTCTTGGGATGAGCTACCATTGCACTCGTTGCAATAAGATGTTTTATTTGAACTTTTATCAACCATCTTGTATTAAAAAAAATCATGAATCATCACAAATATAAATTATGAAATTTTTATACAATCTAGTATTTCAGTGTATGTCATTAAACAAAACACATAGAGGCAACAAACATGTACGTGCATCAGGGCATCACACATATACTCGCACCGAGTCGTACTATTAGTCATTGGACACTACTAGCCCATACACATATGATCCGAAAATCAATAATATTTATTTTTTTGACCAATTGGTGCTTTTCACAAATATATGTGCCTTGATGTGCTTTTCTCTAAAGTGAGCACTGGGTCTCTACCTATGTATAGTGCGCATCGGGGCTATCTTCCTGTACAGTGCACATTGTGTACCACAAAAGTTTTTTGAAAAAATCGTTGACAATGACATGATTGATAGGGTTTGAGATTTGATGCAATGAGTAGTACCATTGTAATGGATACCAAACACCCCATATGAAACTAAATAAACCTTATAAAATAAACATTTCTTAAAAAAATAAACCCTATAAAAATCTATTGCTAAAAAAAAGAGGGGAGCAAAAAAACAACAAGAAAGCTACAGCTTCAAATACCAAAGGTAACTATGAAACCCTTATTTTTTTTTAACATGCATTGAAGATAGCTCGAACCAAATAGGGAAAGATTGAAATAATCAATAGAATGAAATCAAATACTTGAAATTTCTTCTTTGCAAATTTGGAAAAAATTGTATGTTCCCTACGGATTCCTTCCAAATTTGGCTCTTCAAAAAAATCTAGCCACTCTAAAGTCTTTTGTGGTAAATATCTCTTCCACAAATCTTCCCTCTAAATTCTGCCAAAAAAATGAAATAATGAATAATGTTTTAATTTATAAACAAATACGTTTTGAAAAATGGATTTCCCTCTCTTTTTTTGCTGTGTTTTTTCAGTTTGTGTGTAAAAACACTTATTAAACTATATATTTAAAAAATTAAATTTGTCGTCAAATCGGTGTGCCTCACTAATTAGTGCACCCCAATGTGTATATATGTGTATATACTAAAAAACACATCGATACCAATTTTATCGTCAAAATATAAATGCAAACCTTTGTTAGTAAAATTTACAGATATTTTGGTTTGCAGAGGTTCTAACAGATGTAATGGTTTGATGCGTTATATATATATGCACCGGTGCGTTATAAAATAAATAAAAACAATGATAAATTTTAATATCAAATTCATGCACGTATTGTTGATGGTTTTGGCTCAAATGTAGGGAAAACAAGGTTATAATATCAAACAGCCAATACTTCAGATTCCATTAACTCATTCCATATCATTGCAATTTTGTCAAATTCTCCCACACTGTTTGAAGTAACTCTAGATTTGATTTATAATTCATTTATTTAATTGAATTTATTCCATTTATGCACATGCATTCAAATAATTGTTCATTGAATTTTGTAGGATCATAAATCAAGATAGAGTTCAAATGAGCAATATATTTCACTAATGGAAAAAATGTCCCAAGCTCTTATGAGGAGAAAGAAATTGCAGACAAATGTTTAGTGAAAATGGACAACTGCTTTACCCTGCCAATTGTAACATGTCATCTTTGAGTAACCTATATCTTGGGTCAACGATATTACACTGTGAATTGGATCTCTTTTATGACACGCCAGTAGTATGTGGTTGTTCAAAATGTAAAGGGTTGAAGAAGAACCCCAAACGTGTCACATTGTCTCATTATATTAACGATTGACTACCCAAAGTTGATGGTCTAATACCTCTGACTATGGTTAATAATCCAATAGGTGATATAGAAAAGACACATAGGAACACTTCCATATGCTCCTTTTTCGAAAATTTGGAAGCCATATCAACTACGTTTCATATTAAATTGGCCAGTCTCCTTATGTTGAGTCAATGGAGAGTTCTTATAGTAAGCCAAAGTATGATATCAATACTACCCAAAACATCACTACTAGGAGATCAAAAAAGTTGTATGAGCTAAGAGAGAAAATGTCCAAGTACACACCAAAGTATGTTCAATTGTTGGAAGGTAGTGATAACTTCCATCTTCCTATCCATCTGTAAAGTAAATACCAAACTTGTTACAACCAAGCTTTGTATGGCCCTTGGTCATCGTCCATGCCTGTGCCCGATGTTGGAACCAAATTTTCTTTTTGTGGTAATAGTTATATGATTGCCTAGTATAAAATAGATGTTGCAAATCCTGGGTTGTTTATCCTTTCACATGTATCCGTTCCTCCCAAACAATCAATAACACTTATGCCATTTTGTGGTCCTCCTTATAGTAGGTCTTATTACTTGAATATAGTTTAATACAAACATAACATTTCCATGTATAGTATGTGCATGAACGGTTATGCTTCTAGAAACTTTAACATGAAAAACCTGTTATATATCGACGGTCATCCACCAACTCATGGGAACATCCCAGGGTTCATAAATAGTTGCAGGGCCTCATTATTTAGTGCAAACCATTCCTTTGAGGAACACTCCAATGACAAAGAGTTCTTTATTAAAAGGAAGGCATCCAGATTTGTTGTTTTAAATGCAAAACATATTTTGTCTCCCGATGATGATTTGTTAATAAACTATAACTTTCATAGACCACCAACTGCTCATCAAAAACACCTTGCATTGGGTCTACTTTTAGATCTCCCCTTGTGGCGTAATAAAAAAATGATCGAGTAATTGCATTTTTGGATTTTTAATGGAACTAATGTAAATGTATTGCTTAATTCAACATTTTTTTTATGAAGTGGTTGGTTTCATTTTAGAATCATTACATCAAAATGGGGACTAAGCTCCCTATAACTTCTACTCATGGGCTTTTGTTTATTTTATTTATTGATTTTTCTTAGTATTTTTATATTTTTAAATATTAATATAAAATTGATTTAATTTAATATTCTTTTCACCTTAACAAATTAATTAATTTCTTCACTAACGAAATCAAATACTTACATTTCCTTATGAGGAGATTCATAATTAGAAATATCGATTATAGCACCTATATTTCACTTGGGGGCTAAATATCCATTTAGATGGGTCATGTGGTGGTTTTCTCGTCTTGTTCATGGCCCATGAGCCATAAAAGCTTCATTTAGAACCTAATTCCCTCGGTTTCCTTTTCCTACAATGGTCAATTCTCTGAGACCCACCCCTCATGTGAAAATCCTCCTAAGAGTTCCTAAGAGATTTATTTAGGGTCCCAAGTCCTTTGACTTCCTACCCATACCATGGTAAAGTCCCCCAAATCATCCCTTGAGTGCAAAACTCCTAATGGCACTCATGTCTCACTTAGAGGCCCAAAATACTATTTATAGCACTTAAGTGGTGGTTCAAGGCCTTGTTCCTAGCCTATAAGACTTAGAAGGTTCACATAGGGAACAAGGTTCTTGTTTTCCTCACTGGACCATTGTTAAGGGCTTGAGATCCATACCTGGTGCACAAAACCTCCATGATGGCACTAGTATCCCATTAAAAGACTATATATCCCCTCTATAGGGCATATATTGCAATTCAAGGCTTCATTAGGGAGTAAAAGGTTCATAAAGAATAATTTTAAGTGTGTAATCCCATTATTAAATGTGGCATTTAATTTAAATGGTTGCATAACAAAGTACAACCTTCAAAAGTGTATCCTATTTGTCAAAATATTATTTTTTAATTCTTTAAAAAAATAAAAATAAAACATCTGTATAGACACAACAAAAGTGTATAACAACAAAGTTGTAGATCACTTCAATATCTTTGCAACTATCTAAAGAGCAACAAAAATGGATGTTAGGAAAAAATTTTGTGAGAAAATTGCAAATATTCTTTTTCGGGTCAAAAGATTTAATTTCATATTATTTTGAAAACAAGAAAATACATATCAAGAAACATATAAACTTAATAACATAAAAGTTGTATATCTCTTCAAGATCTTTCCAAGTATGTAAATAGTGCTAAAAATGGACGTTGGGATAAA
>JASDQU010103019.1:77376-88182 GCA_032191745.1 Picea mariana
GAATGGAGGTCTATAGTGGTTCCGAGGGAGGGTCATCCTGGGTCCAGAATTGGGCTTGAACGATATCTTGAACATTCTTGAGGATAGTGGACCAAAGGAGATTTGGTGGGGAAGTCTGAGAGTGGAAAATGCATCTGTTTCTTTCTTTCAAAAGTAGCCAAACAATGAAACCTGGAAGGATTTTCCAGATTCTATTCAGTATGGGGATTTGGAAGGGTCCATTTCCCCAATTTTTGATGGTACTTACGATGCTATTTATTTCTCTTCTGGTTCTTCTCATTTGTTGAGAAGCATGACCCCAAATTATCCCACTGAAAGGACTTTGATTGAGAATACGTTCCATTGTTTCTTCTTGTTGCTGACAGAGATGGAAAATTGAGGGTCCTATAAACCCTCTTCACCTTAGATTATCCCAGGTCAAGATTTTGTTTTGAACTAAAACCCAAAGAAAGGTGGAAACTATCGGCCAAATATTGGATTTCCATATTATGTTCCAAAGGCACTCTTTCGGTTGATTATGGAAGTTTTCGTGTAGATGATATCCCTCTTTGAGTGTAAATGATCCATTGGGGTTATTCCCCCATCGACGAATGTCCAAATCCTCACTTATGCTGATCTTCCTTTGGTTCACCGTTTCTCTCCAAAGCTGTAGATCACAGTCTATTGTCACCTGTAGGTCCTATGGGGATACTTTCCAACTATGCCAAGGAGGGTGAAGAAGGACATCCAACCATAGGTCAACCACTTTGATTTTATTCCAATAACGAATGTGTTCCTGGTAGGGGAGAAGGTTTTCCTTTGATTGCAGTGGTGTAAGTTGTTTCCAAGAGTTCACCCAAAACATGGAAATCTGACCATTTTTAATTTCCCAGACATGAGCTTGTATGAGGGATTGATTTTTTCAAGTTGCATTCCATATGTTAGAACCTTGGATTTAACCTATCAGCTAAATGAGTTGGGCTTGAGGGGTGTTCGGAGTATATTTGTTCTTCCAAAGTTTGGCCCATAGTTATGCTGGGGTTTTGTTCCAACACCACCAAATATTTTCCCCCATGGTGTTGTTTAGCTTACCCAGGTCCCAAAGACCTAGACCCCCCAGGGATTTCGGTTTACACACTTTGTCCCAGTTGACTAGGGCCCATTTTTTGTTGGGGTTGTGACCATGCCAGAAAAAATTTCACTGTAGGTTCCTTGTACTTTTGATAACATTTTGTGGAGCTGCCAGAGCTGAAAAAATATAGGCAGGGATGGCTTGAAGCACCAATTTAAGGAGGATTAGTCTAGCCGAAAGGTTGAGGGATATGAAGGTCTAGTTGCTAAGACGATTGGAGATTGATAGGAGAAGGGAGTCCCAAGAGATATTTTGGGTTGCAGAGTCTGAAAGGGGGAGTACCAAGTAATGGTAAGGGAGGGAGCATATTGGTATGCCTAGCAGATGTGAGATATGAAGTTGAATTAAGGTGGAGTGTTGAAGAAGAAAACTTGAGATTTATCCAAAATGAAGGAGGTTCCAGAGGCTTCACTAAAGTAATTAATAATGGTCCTGAGTTTGCTAGCTTCCTGAGTAGTGGAAGAGTTCAAGAGCATGATGTCATACACAAATTGGCTATGGGAAGAAATCGGTTGTAGCCCATGCAGATGAAGGCCTTGGAGAGAACCATCTAGAATGGAAGCTTTGATGTAACGACCTAGGCCTTCTTCCATGATGAAAAAAATAAAAGGGGAGAGGGGGTATCCTTTCCGAATTCCTCATGTGGGTGATAAAGGTTGAGAGGAGACTTTGTTAATGAGGATGGAGAAAAAAATTGAGGAGATAAGATTCATTATCCAAGAAATCCGGTCATTGCTAAAACCAAAGGCTAGTAGGAGCGCCTTCATGTAGTGCCAACTTAGTCAATCAAAGAATTTTGAGAGATCAAGTTTGATTAACATACCTGGGGTGCGAGTGGTATTGAGGGAGTGGATGACTTCATGAACCAGAATGACACTGTCCATTATCTACCTTCCCTCCGCATATTCTGATTTTTCATTGGAGATGATGAAAGGGAGGACCGACTTGAGTCACATAGCTATGACCTTGGAGATGATTTTGTAGATTATGTTGCAAAGTGCGATTGACCGAAAGTTCTTCGGATTGGTGTCTCTTTCCTCCTTGGGAATAAAGGTGAGAAAAGTGGCATTTAGAGAAGGGAGGACTTTGCCAGAAATGCATGATTCCTCAATTAGTTTCCAAACCTCTTCATGGATCATAGGCCAACAATAGTAGAAGAAATCTATGGTGAAGCCATTAGGCCCAGGTGATTTACCCAAGGGCATCTCCTTAATTACGTGGTCCAACTCAACCTCCATTATGGGTCTCATGAGGGCTTGATTATGTTCTCGAGTAATCAGGGTAGGAATATGTTGAGTGATTCGATTTATCACTGGAGTTATATCAATGGAGGGATCTAATAAAAGATTCTTATAATAGTTAACCAGCTCAGAGGCTATTTAATCATGGTTAAGAATAGTGTTACTTTATGCATCTTCAAGTTTTGTAATACGGTTGATGAAGTGCCTATGGATCATGGAGCGATGGAAGAATTTGGTGTTATTTTCTCCTTCCTTGAGCCATTGGACTTGAGACTTTTGTTTCCAAAGGGTTTCCTCCCGCTTGTGTCGTTATTCAAGATTCTTCTTGAGGATCTCTTCCTCATGTTGTTAGGCTTCTGTATAACCTGTTAGAATTATCTCCCGCTAAATTTCCTCGAGTTTCTGCTCTAGAGATTTTTGATCTTGAAAGATGTTACCAAAAATGTCCTTATTTAACTGACAGAGCTGCTATTTGAAGTTGTTTAACCTTTGTTGTAATCTGTACATATTGGTGCCCTGCTGAATCTGCACATTTTCCCACCAGGCTCATGATATCTCATGAAATTATGGATGAGTTAGCCAGAATTTTTCAAACCTGAAAGGTTTGAATTTGGGAGTGGAAATTGTGTCTAGCTAGAGTTGGACTGGACAATGATCCGACCCAGATTTAGGTAGGATAACGGCTTCCACCATTGGTCCTTCTAGCATTAAGGTTTCTAAAATTAGAAAGTGATCTAGCTTACAGGCCATTTACTGAGGGCTTGAATGCTTATTGGACCAGGTGAAGGAACCGTTGCCTGTTTCGATGTCTACTAATTTGAGGCACTCAATGAGGTCCCTGAGCTTGAAGCTATCCTGGTCAAAACATTTCTTGCCTCCTCTTTTTTCTTCTAGGGTGAGGATGATGTTGAGATCTTCTCACATTATCCATCATTTGTGACCAAAAATAGCCCCAAGGTAGGATAATATATTGAGGAAAAGATCCTTCTCTTGGATGCTCTGAGGGCCATAGGCATTGGTGATCACTCCTTCTTTTCTGGAACTAATGGATCGATAATGCATGGTGAGGGTACTTACTATGGAGAGAGCTTGATCAATAATAATTGTGACTAGATTCCATAGGATGGCAAGCCCCCCTGCTGCTCCATTTGAGTCAGTGTAGACATAATCACATGTTCGCCAACATCTCTTGAAGAGCTCCTCAACCGTGTTTTCTGCACACTTGGTTTCTTGTAGCAAAAGAATATCTAGATCCTCATATTTTATGTAGTTACGAAGAATCCTCAGTTTGTATCTTCCATTCAGACCCCTAATATTCCACGTGATGATTTTCATCATTGAGGATTGGATGGGTGAGAGAAGAAATTATCGGGTAGACACTGGATCTGACCCAAGTTGATCAAATAGTTTCCTGCTTCTTTTATCAATTGTTTAGCTGATTTGAATCCTTATCTTCCGCCTTATTTGAGATTTCTTCTGGGATCTATATCTGGGTCCGGGATAACACCCAGTCAAGAGGTGGCTCCAACAGTAGAATCTATGAAAACCTTGTGGACCTTCCTCAGTTGCTCTACTGGTATGGTTTCCATGTCTTGTTTATTAAGGGATTCCTCTAACTTATCTATATCTATGTCTGCTAGTTCTTGCTCATCCATTTTTATCATGGTATCTTCTTCGTCTTCTGCATTCTTAGCCATATTTGAATGGACTTGGTGATCTGGATTCCTGGTTTGTTTAGGATCTAGATTCAGTTTTTTTTTCTCTTTACCTTTATTGATTCACTGGTCCACTGGATTAAGGGGATTCTCGACCTCTTCAGCCTCTGGAATATTGTTGAGGGCCTAAAAGGAGTTACTATTGAAGTTTTTGCGCTCGCTGCTCTGGTTGGGTTTTTTATGAGCTTGTTTCTTATGGTTCAGGACTTGAGTGAAGCCATCCTTGTATTTCTCTTCAATAGTTGGTTTTGTTGGAGCATAGAGAGGGCAGTCCTTGAAGAGGTGCCCATGTTCATGGCACTTTCTACATCAAAAATGGATGTGTTCATAGTCGATGGTTTGTGTCCATTATTCATCCTAATATTCCAAAGTAACTGAGCCTAGTAGGGCTTTGGAAATATTCATGTAAACACAAATGTGAGCATAAGATGTTTATCTCCTTTGCTTGGTAGCTTTTGATGATTTAACATGCATGCCTAGTGTTTTTCCAATGCCCATTAATATTTCTTCAAGCCAGAACTCCCGAGGTAAGGAGTAGAGACAGATCCAGACCGGAGTGAAGGTAATCCTCCTTTTCTGGGCAGAAGCAGTCTGCCCAAAAGTGTAGGTACATTCCTGCAGAGTTGTAGAAGTAGGGATTGTTTTTAAAGATTCGATCTTTATCATATAGGTTATAAAATATGACCATGGACAATCCATTCAAGCTTAGTTGGAGCTCATAGTCCCCTTTTGGGATCCATTAGGTTTTGATCCATTGAGTTAGGTATTTTTCCAAAGGACAAAGACCTAAAAATTTTCCAATTAAAGTGTGGTCCTTCATGAATTGGGTGTGCTCTCCAACCCTGGTAGATTTAATCACATATTTCAGCTCTACTAGTGCTTGGGGGATGCATTTCCATGGAACCAAGATGCGAGAAGGTTTTGGATGCGACGGCTCCACATCCATGCCCGTTCCATTTTCTTGAGCTTTCTCATCATGTAAAAATTGGTCACGGAGGTGCGGAGGAGGTTCAAAAGGCGACCGCCTGGCCTGACCACCATCTGATTCATTTGCTGTAACATTCCAGTAAGAGGGGGATTTCACCCCTCCCTCTATGTTCATACTGTTGTGTCAAGGGCAGTGACAGGTGAGACTATGATGACCTTGATTAGGAGGAATATGAGGGTGTCAAGGCTTGTGTAGGCACAATCCATCAAACCCCAGTGCTGGCTTGTCTTCTCATAAGTTGAAGTACCCTATTACTGATATGCAACATAGACATTTTCAATCCCTATAGAACATTAAACATATGTGAATTAATAGATTGTTTGAAACATGTTATCTAATATTCTTAAGTATATTATTAATGAAAATTCAAATAAGAACTCATATTGAATAATATTTTTTCATTCACTTGATTCATCCTTTTGCAATTTTTCCATCAAGCTTTTATGCTTTTCTGCACTTAGATCACAAATAATCTTATCGAGCTTCCTCATTTTATGGCTATTCATGACACACACTAACCAATACATATTAGTTAAAATTACATAATTCAAACATATTAATTTTGTATAGAATTTACAAAGAACTTGCCTTTTGGGAAATACCTTTACACACTAACACTTTTATCCTCATACCAAGATTTTAAAGTGGTGGACTGTGAGTCACCCTCCTACTACCATACTCCATTTAGAAAAATTTATTGAAGATAACCATACTTAGTGAAATGACACCCTACAAATAGATGGAAAGCAGTCCCCTCACTTTTCCTACACATCATACATATATTATGATATTTCTTGGTTCTCTTTTGCAAGAAAAATTATCTTGGTATCCTTTTTGATAGAGTGGGATAGAAGAAAATATTGGCTTTGAAGGCATCTTTCATTTTCTAAAGAATGTGCCACCACCACTCTTTTTATGCTCTTATATAAACTACAAAAACCGAGGCATACCCAAGTCTTGTTGTATATTCACTTGTGGTAGTATTTGTATATTCACCACCTTTGAGCTTTAGGCACAAAATGTCCATTCTCAGGACAATAATCCATCCAACCTGATCTCTTTAGTTGATTTTGTATCTTCACACCATGGCTTGGTTTGGAATTCTACTGATGCATCTCTTAGAGTATGTATAATGTGTTTGTGCAGATGTGCTCTTAATATAGAGGACAAAAGGTATTTTCATTTTGTCCGTGGGCCAAGGATTAACCCCTACCCTTAATTTCATTCCCTTAACTATCTTTCAGGTTTTCCAAGAACCTTATAGAGGATAGGAATCCACCAATGCCTTGTACACTATATAACAAGTAGTGAGTCTTCAAACACTTCCAAAACCATTCCTAAAGGTTAATGGCTCTATATAATTTAGTCTCATAATTTGGTGCAATAAACTTTCTCCTTCAAAAGGTCTCCAAAGACTCTTTGTCACAAGTGCTTTGCCAAAAAATTGTATGTTCTTCAATCCCCATCCCCTTAGTTTCTTGGGCTTTGATAATCTTCACTAATTGAACAACACCTAGACATCCTACTCTTTGTTGTCTTGCCATAAGAAATTAAACACTTTTTTCCTTCTCTTCTTTTGGATCCCTATTGGAATATGTGTAATTGAGTGCTAGTAAACTGATGTTGCTTCACTACAAGCAGAATACCTTCTAGTGGAGTTTTTTAGTGTTACAAAATTTGGCAAAATTTTCAAAAAATCATTCACTACAACCTCCTCTATTGGTTGCAAAGGTTTTAACGAATGTTACATATAAACAAAAAAAATTGGGTGGGTGGAGGTTGTACTAGATATTTTTTTCTTCATTGCTTTTATGGTCAAAATGCACTAGTACGCCATTAAATAAAATGCCCTGCTACATACCTAAAACTAAAATGCATGAGAACAACCTTACAAAAAATGCCCTGGAACGTACATAAAACGAAAAAACGCATCGGTGCACCATTACATAAATTTTCGGTGCATACATAAAACAAAAATGCACCGGTGCACCATTACATCAAATTCCCTAGTGCGTACATATGACGAAAAATGTGTTGGCTCGCCATTACATTACTGCTCGGGTGCATACCTATGATGAAAAAGCACCGGGGCAGTTATAGTTATTACGCCTTGGATTCCCATTTTGTTGTATGCAACGCCGATGCACTTGTATTTTATGTCAATACTAGTGCTTATATAATTCATATGTTCTGGTCCCTGCATTACCTTGTGCACCAAAAGGTACTTAAATTTTGAATATTCAAGGTGAGATGTCCACGTCATCCTTGTTCCGAAGCACCCATGATTTTATTACATATAACACATTGATGCGTTTATTTTATTCAACATACCAATGTGTTTAATTTATTTAAAGCATCAATGTTGTTATTATATTTAATAAATCAATGCGTATTTATCACATGGCCACAATAAAATTTTAAAATGGTATATATTATCACACATTTCATGCACCAGTGCATCACTATAATTAATATGCACAGGTGCTTTAGTATGCTTAATATGTGTCGGTGCATATAACCCCTTAAAAAGCACTGGTTTCTATATTATTTCAGCCACCGTTTTATGAGTTCATAAGAATGCACCGATATGTATATATTTTAATTAATTTTTTTTTACAAATATTTTTTATAATGCTATTGTTTTTTATATTTCTGTTATTGCATTTTGATATAATGATTGCATTAATGTCTTATCCAATGGATTATACCTCTGTTATTTGCAACAATGTAAATCATTTACATATTAACTAATCAGTTATTTGCAACAATGTAAATCATTCACATATTAATTAATCAACAATGCAACATCTTACAACATTTGACAGTGCACTAAAACAACAAATCCATTTTATTATATTTTAATAAGAGACACATGGTCATACAAAATGGGACAATGTAAAGGTCTATAATAATCACAATGGAACCAATATGTAATTGTTACACTTATTGGTAACATGTCCTCATGCAATTAGGACATTATGTCCACTACATTAAGAAAAATCAAAACATTCAATTATATTGATTGTCATTCATCACTTGAACTGTGTGTGCATCCCTCATTTCTTGATCAGTTGTAGGTGATATTGTACTTTGGTTATTTAAACAAATGTTTTCTTAAACAAATTCTTTTTGAAGTTCCAACTGCTCATGTTCCATCTACAAACATAGAAATAAAGTGTAATAATTAAATCTACATTTATAATATAGTAGAATATACATGATTGCGTAAATAAAAAAGCGTACCATAGCAACGAGTTATTCATCAACCATACACATACTTTCGAAGCTTTGTCTCACACTGTGTAACAAAATATCTTTTGTTGGCTCCTCTCCATACTTTGTTTCCTACATGTTTAATACGCCATGACAAAACATAGTGGATATAATTAATATAAAGGTTCCTTATTGTTCCATTAATTATAAAACAAGGAAAGTTAAACAACATAGCTACTTACAAATTATTCGATTAAATCTTGATACTTCAACATATAATCACAACCCTTATTTAACCCAATGTTGATCAATTGTTCGGTTGGCTCTTCTTTGTATGCTTGCACCTATTGGAAGACATCCATGGGCCAATGTAAATTAATTATTTAGATATAAGGATCACAAAAAATATGAAAACTTAAGTAACGCCGAAAAGGTAAGTACTCATAAACTTTGTGATCAACCCATTTCTTTCTTGTCGTCTTGTCTTTTGTGCTAATTAGGTTCCATTTTGTTTTCTTTTCTACAACAAAACTATTGAAAAATAATATTTAATATGATAAGTAAATTCGATGTACATAAAAGAATAAATGAATTATCACATACCTCTGATGCACATTGTTGTTGGGATGCATCCTCATGTAATGCAATTATGTTAATTTCTTTTAACATCTCTTTGTACACATTTTTGGACATCCCTACTGGCATCTATTGACTTTCCCCTCGTTTGTCACTTGGAATTTTCATAATCTTCTTGAAAAATGAAAAAAAAAACACAATATTTATTTTTGAAATGGACATGAAAGTAAATATAGAAAAACAAATTAATTTGGTAATTATTGGAACATATTATAGAAAAAATTGATTAGTAATAATACCTTTTATATGATCGTTTTTTGTTATTGTAAATTTTTGCTATTGCAAGTCTCACGAGTCTCATTGACCATGTCTCTAAAAATGCTTCTTGTAGTGTCGTATAACCTAATTCTTGGAGTCACTAGATTGATTTTTGTATTGTAAGTGAAACTTGCGTCTATATGTTCTTTCCACTATATCCCTCAAAGTCTGTAAAACAATTTTTCACTCTTATTAACTTCAAGCACCACTCCAGATGAACCGATGACCAAGCCGTCATCATCATTTACATCCTCTTAGGATGAGATTCCATTCCCTCACTATAAGTCCCTACATAATATTAAAAAAATGTGAAATCGAGTGTTTAAAACTTGTTAGTGATTAATGTTAAGAAATTGATTTTTAGTAAAAGTAAAAAAAAAAAAAACTTAATGTTGATTACCTTTCGATGCTCCTATTTTCTCTCTTTGCAACATTTCCATAAAGCTTTTATGCCTTTTTGCACTCAAATTGCGAAAAATATTTTTGCGTTTCTTCAAGTTTTTGCTTTGCCTCAGACACATTAACTAATACACATCATTAATTTAAACTTGCAAATATTTCAAATATATTAACTTTTTAATAAAACTTAAAGAGATTGCCTCCCTCTCTTCTTGGGATGAGCTACCATTGCACTCGTTGCAATAAGATGTTTTCTTTGAACTTCTATCAACCATCTTGTATTAAAAAAAATCATGAATCATCACAAATATAAATTATGAAATTTTTATACAATCTAGTATTTCAGTGGATGCCATTAAACAAAACACACTGAGGCATCAAACATGTACGTGCATCGAGGCATCACACATATACTCGCACCGATTCGTACTATTAGTCATTGGACACTGCTAACCCATAAACATATGATCTGAAAATCGATACTATTTATTTTTTTGACCAATTGGTGCTTTTCACAAATATATGTGCCTTAGTGCACTTTTCTCTAAAGTGAGCACTGGGTCTCTACCTCTGTACAGTGCGCATCGGGGCTATCTTCCTGTACAATGCACATTGTGTACCTCAAAAGTTTTTTGAAAAAATCGTTGACAACGACATGATTGATAGGGTTTGAGATCTAATGCAATGAGTGGTACCATTGTAATGGATACCAAACACCCCATATGAAACTAAATAAACCTTATAAAATAAACATTTCTTAAAATAATAAACCCTATAAAAATCTATTGCTAAAAACAAGACGGGAGCAAAAAAACAAAAAGAAAGCTACAACTTCAAATACCAAAGGTAACTATGAAACCCTTATATTTTTTTTAACATGCATTGAAGATAGCTCGAATCAAATAGGGAAAGATTGAAATAATCAGTAGAATGAAATCAAATACCTGAAATTTCTTCTCTGCAAATTTGGAAAAAATTGTATGTTCCCTACGGATTCCTTCCAAATTTGTCTCTTCAAAAAAATCTAGCCACTATAAAGTATTTTGTGGTAAATATCTCTTCCACAAATCTTCCCTCTAAATTCTGCCAAAAAAATGAAATAATGAATAATGTTTTAATTTATAAACAAATACGTTTTGAAAAATGAAATTCCCTCTCTTTTTTTGTTGTGTTTTTTCAGTTTGTGTGTAAAAACACTTATTAAACTATATATTTAAAAAATTAAATTTGTCATCAAATCGGTGC
>JASDQU010103019.1:88451-98828 GCA_032191745.1 Picea mariana
TATATATATATATATATGCACCGGTGCGTTATAAAATAAATAAAAACAATGATAAATTTTGATATCAAATTCATGCACGTATTGTTGATGGTTTTGGCTCAAATGCAGGGAAAACAAGGTTATATTATCAAATGGCCAATACTTCAGATTCCATTAACTCATTCCATATCATTGCAAGTTTGTCAACTTCTCCCACACTGTTTGAAGTAACTCTAGATTTGATTTATAATTCATTTATTTATTTGAATTTATTTCATTTATGCACATGCATTCAAATAATTGTTCATTGAATTTTGTAGGATCATAAATCGGGATAGAGTTCAAATGAGCAAGATATTCCACTAATGGAAAAAATGTCCCAAGCTCTTATGAGGAGAAAGAAATTGCAGACAAATGTTTAGTGAAAATGGACAACTGCTTTACCCTGCCAATTGTAACATGTCAGCTTTGAGTAACCTATATCTTGGGTCAATGATATTACACCGTGAATTGGATCTCTTTTATGACACGCCAGCGATATGTGGTTATTCAAAATGTAAAGGGTTGAAGAAGAACCCCAGACGTGTCACATTGTCTCATTATATTAACGATCGACTACCCAAAGTTGATGGTCTAATACCTCTGACTACGGTTAATAATCCAATAGGTGATATAGAAAAGACACATAGGAACACTTCCATATGCTCCTTTTTCGAAAATTTGGAAGCCATATCAACTACGTTTCATATTAAATTGGCTAGTCTCCTTATGTTGATTCAATGGAGAGTTCTTATAGTAAGCCAAAGTATGATATCAATACTACCCAAAACATCACTACTAGGAGATAAAAAAAGTTGTATGAGCTAAGAGCGAAAATGTCCAAGTACACACCAAAGTATGTTCAATTGTTGGAAGGTAGTGATAACTTCCATATTCCTATCCATCTATAAAGTAAATACCAAACTTGTTACAACCAAGCTTTGTATGGCCCTTGGTCGTCGTCCATGCCTGTGCCCGATGTTGGAACCAAATTCTCTTTTTGTGGTAATAGTTATATGATTGGCAAGTATAAAATAGATGTTGCAAATCTTGGGTTGTTTATCCTTTCACATGTATCCGTTCCTCCCAAACAATCAATGACACTTATGCCATTTTGTGGTCCTCCTTATAGTAGGTCTTATTACTTGAATATTGTCAAATACAAACATAACATTTCCATGTATAGTATGTACATGAATGATTATGCTTCTAGAAACTTTAACATGAAAAACCTGTTATATATCGACGATCATCCACCAACTCATGGGAACATCCCAGGGTTCATAAATAGTTGCAGGGCCTCATTATTTAGTGCAAATCATTCCTTTGAGGAACATCCAATGACAAAGAGTTCTTTATGAAAAGGAAGGCATCCAGATTTGTTGTTTTAAATGCAATACATATTTTGTCTCCCGATGATGAGTTGTTAATAAACTATAACTTTCATAGACCACCAACTGCTTGTCAAAAACACCTTGCATTGGGTCTACTTTTAGATCTCCCATTGGGGCATAATAAAAAGATGACCGAGTAATTTCATTTTTGGATTTTTAATGGGGGCCAAATATCCCATTTAGATGGGTCATGTGGTGGTTTTCTAGTCTTGTTCATGGCCCATGAGCCATAAAAGCTTCATTTAGAACCTAATTCTCTTGTTTTCCTTTTCCTACAATGGTCAATTCTCTGAGACCCACCCCTCATGTGAAAATCCTCCTAAGAGTTCCTAAGAGATTTATTTAGGGTCCCAAGTCCTTTGACTTCCTACCCATACCATGGTAAAGTCCCCCAAATCATCCCTTGAGTGAAAAACTCCTAATGGGACTCATCTCTCACTTAGAGGCCCAAAATCCTATTTATAGCACTTAAGTGGTGGTTCAAGGCCTTGTTCCTAGCCTATAAGACTTAGAAGGTCCACATAGGGAATAAGGTTCTTGTTTTCCTCACTGGACCATTGTTAACGGCTTGAGATCCACACCTGGTGCACAAAACCTCCATGATGGCACTAGTATCCCATTAAAAGACTATATATCCCCTCTATAGGGCATATATGGCAATTCAAGGCTTCATTAGGGAGTAAAAGGTTCATAGAGAAGAATTTTTAAGGGTGTGATCCCATTATTAAATATGGCATTTAATTTAAATGGTTGCATAACAAAGTACAACCTTCAAAAGTGTATCCTATTTGTCAAAATATTATTTTTTTATTCTTTAAAAAAATAAAAATAAAACATCTGTATAGACACAACAAAAGTGTATAACAGCAAAGTTGTAGATCACTTCAATATCTTTGCAACTATCTAAAGAGCAACAAAAATGGATGTTGGGAAAAAAATTTGTGAGAAAATTGCAAATATTCTTTTTCGGGTCAAAAGATTTAATTTCATATTATTTTGAAAACAAGAAAATACATATCAAGAAACATATAAACTTAATAACATAAAAGTTGTATATCTCTTCAAGATCTTTCCAAGTATGTAAATAGTGCTAAAAATGGACGTTGGGATAAAAAATTATAGACAATTTACTAAATTACTCTTGATACATTTTAGGGGTGGAAATTTATTATATAATTTTTTTTTTATTATTAAAAATAATGTGTTCCCATTATTAATGCATGCACATTTCTAAAGTGCATGGATGTTTATTTTTAATTCTTATTTGGAAAACTTCATAGTAGTCTGCATGGTAGTTCAAAAGACATTACGAGTATTTTAAAAGGAACATGAACACATTTTGAATAACATGTACATTTTCATGTAAAGGGAATATGGAAAGCATCACTTAGTTCAGGATCTCTTAGGATTAATTATGGAGTACAAATGATAGTTGCATATTAGTTATTTGATAAGACATATGTATTAATAATATGATTTTCATTACATGATTACAAAAAAATGAGAATGAATATTAGTAACTGTAGAATTCACATAGAACACTAATGTCATAGGATGCATGCACATTATGTAAAATTATTTTTTTTAGGAGGGAAAGTATCATATGTCCATGTTTTTTCTTTTTGTTGGAAATTCCTGTCACTTTCGAGGCCAACATTTCAACCATTGGCTAAGAAACCACAACCCAAGGGAATCTAAGCCGTCAAAATCACCCAGGGATTGCACCCGACCCGAGCCGCACCAACCCTTAATATGGATGGATTTTTGGGTGTCTCCTCCCAACTAAACACACCATAAGGGTATTGAACTCAGGTCATATAGCAAATAAAACCCACACCTTAACCATATATGCTAGCGGGAATTGAATTATCATATGTCCATGTTTTCCTTTTTTTTTACCCAAACTGGAGAATTTATATTTATAATAAGGTTGCTCCTAAACAACAAGTTACAACAAGTTATATGAGGAGACAAAAACCCCAGAGAGGGGAAGTCCAAAACTAATCCCATACTGCTATGAACCATAGAGCCACACATTTTATCATGGTGAATACAATTGTTCCAATCTAACATACTTCTAGCGCAACTTCTATAGAATATCCCTAGACATAGCCAAAAATTGAAGTTCATACAAACTAAAACTTAAGGGGGGGACATGGTATGATCATTCACTTCCTCCATTTCATCATCCTCTACTTTCTGGACGGTGACGTTAAGGTTTAGAAGATGAGATATACCTGGGCTAGAATTTGTTGATTTTGTATCCGCTGTTGCATTGTCTTATGGCTCCTGGAACGCTGGCTGAAAACATATTTCCTCTAGTTGACTATGTAGTGCATCCAGATCGTTCATAACTTGAACCTAAAACTAAGAGGACCTGAGAGGCGAGGGTGCTAATCCTAMTYTGCAWCRTWAYGWTGCAGARTWGGATTAGCACCCTCGCCTCTCAGGTCCTCTTAGTTTTAGGTTCAAGTTATGAACGATCTGGATGCACTACATAGTCAACTAGAGGAAATATGTTTTCAGCCAGCGTTCCAGGAGCCATAAGACAATGCAACAGCGGATACAAAATCAACAAATTCTAGCCCAGGTATATCTCATCTTCTAAACCTTAACGTCACCGTCCAGAAAGTAGAGGATGAGATATACCTGGGCTAGAATTTGTTGATTTTGTATCCGCTGTTGCATTGTCTTATGGCTCCTGGAACGCTGGCTGAAAACATATTTCCTCTAGTTGACTATGTAGTGCATCCAGATCGTTCATAACTTGAACCTAAAACTAAGAGGACCTGAGAGGCGAGGGTGCTAATCCTACTCTGCAACGTAATGATCAAATTACGAATATCATCTAGCTCCTATTGAAACTCTAGAACTCTGGAAATGGTTCCTTCACAATGATTTTCCAGGTTGAAATATCCACTACTATGTTTTTGCCACCTTTCTTGACAAAGAGAATCCTTGTTGAACGTAGAGATCCCAAATGAACTTGTAGTGGGGTGTTTTCAAGATTCAGGGGCGGTGCATGCCACCTTGATAGATTCGGTTGCAAGCCCAATATTTTTCCATACGATCAAAATCGTGGGAGTGAACATGGATGATGGTGTTCACAAGGATGAAATTTGGATAACGTTGCTTGAGATAAGGAACAATTAAAAACACTGACGCAATGAGATATAAACATATTTGATAGGATAAATCAAGCAAGGTACTAGAGAAGAGGAAAGGCTGGTGAGAGCTAGGGAAAACGAAGGAGGACATGAGCGGCTTTGGGTATGGGTCCAGAGAGATCTGAGTGGGATCAAGGACTATATGACAAACACATGGGCGATGGGAAAACCAGAGAGGAAAGGTAGGGGGGATGTATTTCGACCTGGAGGGAAGGCCATAAGCCAAAGGATGAGGAAAATGAGGTGGGGTAATCATGGTTGAGGGGGAAGATCGGNGACTGAAGGCATGTTGAAACACTTAAAATATTTTAAAGGTCCAAAGTTATGGGCACATGACCACTTCAAAATAAAGAGATTAAGGAACAAGACTATAGTTTTTCCTCCCATTTATAGTTAATGAACCAAATTTACCATTTTCTCTATTATTTTCCATATCACCTAGAAAAGAGTTAAGTTATTGATTGACATGCCAAAAAGAAACTTGGCCAATTTCCTTGATGAGACTTTGGATACGAACAAATATAATTTTTAGACGAGCTTTTGAAGGAGGAGAAGACTAAATTAAATGACGAATTGTGTTTTAAGTATTTTCCACAATTGTCATGGTCTCGATGTTTTTTGCGCTGGATATTTGCAATCCTTTTAAAAGGGAATATGCCTCTGCTTTATTGTTGGTGGAGATGCCTATAGACCAGTGATATGTTGTCTCAATTTACCCTCTAAGGTCATAGAACACCCCTCCCGCACTTGCTGCCTCGAGGTTTCCTTTTAAAGCACCATCAAAGCAAAGGGATTGATGAGCTCAGTCTTTAATCCATTGAGGGAAGTTTGTAACTGAGATTTGAAGCTGTGAGGCTGATCCAATATAAACATAATTGAAAATTGTTTTGTTTATTGGGAATCTCTCCAACCAACTCTTTTTCCAATGATCCAACACATCAAATTGCATTGATTTTATACATCTTGTATTAATATGCTCTGGGAGGAGACCCAGATATTTTGCAGCCATCTTTTCTGGAGAAGATTTATTTTCCTGAAAGATGCCCCTGTTTCATGCTAGCCATGTTTTATAGCAAACAAAGAAGGAAAGAGTGGACCGGATTCTTTTGAAGATGGTTTTTATTTTGAAGGAGCCACTGTAAATTTGTACCCAATGAAAAAGCACGTAATCTACTGAATGGGGCCATTTAGTAAGAAAATATAGATTATGAATTAACAATTCCCATACTGTTTTGGTGAAAGAACAATAAAGAAAGAGATGATGGGAGGTGTCAGACTCCACAAGACAAAGAACACATCTCAAATGACCCTGGATTCCTCTTTTTTCAAGATTCTCTCATGTGAGAATTCTCTGATGTTTGAGGATCTAGTTAAAAGCACTGATCTTCAGAAGGAGTTCAAGACTCCATATGTTTCCCCACTTGTTTGAAGATGGGGGTAAGCCCACTTTTTGAAACTACAAATAGTATCATTTCTTGATAGAGTACCCCCTTTTACCCCATTCTATATTTTCCTTGGAATTCCAGAATATTGGAGCACAACCTTTTAAATTATGAAGAAGGAACATAATGAGAGGTTGGAGATGTAAGGGGGGATTTCCAAAGTTCCAGTCCTTCCGTATTACCGATTGAGCATCCCCAAAAAAGATATCACAATGAGTTATTTTATTTTGTGAGTCCAACCAAGCTTTTAAACGCCATATATGTTGCTTATTCTCAAGGGGACGGTGTCCCATAATGTTGTCTTGCCAAATTTTTATATGCCTACCATAACCAGGGGACGAATAAAGGCCCTTGGAAATGAGAGGAAGTGAGGCTTTGAGGAAATGCCAAATTTGAGAGTAAGATGAGGGGGGAGCTAAATTATCAAGGCATCCCATGTGGGGACCCGAAAAATACTTTTTGTTCAATACATATTTCCACAATTATTTTTGACTAGTTATCAACCAACCTCCAAAGTCTTTTGGTTCCCAAAGCTTTGTTCATAATAGTAGGATTTAGAATTACCAAACCACCATGTTTTTTAGGAGCGAAGATAGTGCTCTAGTTGACCAAGTGAAAACATTTGGGGCAAGATTTCCCCCCTTGCCAAAGAAAACGCCTAAGCTCCTTAGCGAATGAGTTCCAAAAAGATACTGGAGCTAGAATCATAGAGAATTGATAAAGCGGGAGGGAATTTAGCACATGATTGAGAAGAACTATTTTTCCTGCAGAGTTCAACCAAAGAGATCCCCATTGGTTAAATTTAGATTTAAATTTATCAAGGATAAGATTCCAAGAGGAAGAGGGAAGAGTTTCATGCTGATATGGATTCCTAGATATTTAAAAGATTACCATTTCTCATTGTATTGGAAATTAAATATGTTGGCTATTTCTTTGGAAATATTGGGGTTGACGTTCCATGTGTAAAGTTGAATTTTAGTGTTATTGACGAGTCCTCTAGAAGATTTAGTGAACATGTACATAATTCTTTTAAATCTTAAGGCAATGATGGTAGAGACAACACTAATTAGGAGGGTGTCATTTGCAAATCGAGAGTGATTTAGCATTTTGGTTCCTCACATGATTTTAATGCAAGGAATAGATTTTTGGCTTTTGGAAAATTCCAAGGATCTACTAAGTGCTTCAGCCATAAGGATATAGGAGAGAGGGGGCATCCTTGTATTATACCCTAAGAGGCTCTAAAAAAATTATAAGGGCGACCATTTACCAAGGGGGATATCCAAGGGTTAGAAAATCAAGATGAAACCCAACTGAGGAAGGAGGGGTCAAAGCCAAATTTAGCTAGAAAATCCAGGAGGAAACTATGCTTGACTCTATTAAAAGAATTAGCCATATCAATTTTGATAATCATCCCTTTCTCTTTTTGGAGTTGCTTGAGTATATTTCCTCTTGCATAAGGATGATATTATCTATTATTTGTATTTTTTCAACAAAACCTCCTTGAGAGGGAGAGATGAGCTTGGGAAGCAGAGCTTTGATCCTGTTTGCAATAACTTTGGATATGATTTTATAAGAAACATTACAAAGAGAAATAGGATGGAATATCTTTAAGGATGATATTTACCTCTTTGGGAATAAGAGCCAAGAAGGATGAATTGGTGCTACCTCCAATATGCACCGATCTCTGTACATATCTGACCATTTGAATCAAATCAAATTTTATTATATGCCAATAGAGTTTGTAAAAGTGTGTTGAGAAGCCATCAGGACCCGAGGCTTTGTCTGCTTCCATTTGTTGTATTGCATTAAAAATTTCAGACTCTTGGATCTCTTATGATAATGAGATATCGTCTTGCTGGGAAATGACTTGAGGGATATGCTCTAGTAGTTCAGTGATGTCCTCTTGGTGCTGTGATGGTGGTTCAAAGTATAGACTTTTGAAGTGATGAAAAGATGTTTCTTTTATTTTGGAAAAGGAAGAGACCACTTCTCCACTCTCAGTTGTGTTTTCCTTAACATTGTTCCTCCATATCCAAGCTTGAGTCTATCTATGGAATAATTTTGTGCTTCTATCCCCTGCTTTCAACCATATAATTCTAGATTTCAATCTCTAGTTTTTCTCCTCTACTCTTAAAGCACTATGGTATTGCTAGAAGGATTTATGATATTCTCTTAACAAATATTTTGTTATTGTTGCATTATTAGTCTTCTCTTGGAAAACTTCCACCTCTTTGGAAAGAGTTGCTATTCGAAGAATGGGGGATTTGTATACTTTTTTGACCCAACCCTTTATTGTTTGCTTGGTTCTTTTCAAATTTTGTTCCCAAATGTGAACTAGAGATCCCAAGATCCATATATACCATGAGGAGGAGATAATGTCCATAAAGGAAAGGTCCTGAGCCCAAATGTGATTAAAATGAAAAGTAATTGGCCCCAGATCCTCTTGTTCTGAAAGAGATAATGAGATCACCTATGGTCAGATCCTCCCCAGGGTAGAATGTTAGATGAGAAGGAAATATTGTCTTCAAGATAATGGTTACTAACGAAAAATATGTCTAGTCTCATTGCTATGTGGCCTTTTCCCTCCCTCCTGTTGGTCCATGTGTAATTTTTTTTCTTTGGCTTGATGTCAGATAAATCGAGGGAGGATATCAAGTCTTCCAGATTCTCTCTTGAGAGATCCAAAACTAGGATGCCTCCTCTTTTTTCTTTTGGATGTATGGTAGTGTTGAAGTCTCCTGCAATGATAAATCAAGTATTTGTGCTCAAGTTTTGGAGGCCTAGGAGTGAGTTCCAACATTTTAGTTTTTCATGATAATTGTTTGGCATGTCCACGTTGATTACAATAAATTTCTCTCCCATCACCACTGAAGAGAGAGATAATTTAATCAGATGGAGAGTAGACTGGCTACTTTCGAGTTGGAAAGGATGAGAATTCCAGAGTATGCATATACCACCTGATGCACCTAGAGAATTGACTGCTAATCCTTTACTTATGTTCCATTTTTTTTTATCTTTGGAGAATAGTTTCTTCCTCTTGTATTTTGGTTTCCCGGAGTAAGAGAACCTACGGTTTTTATTCTTTTACTAGGGACTTCACCATTTCCAATTTGCTTGTGCTACTGAGGCCTCTGCAGTTCCAGGAGAGGATTTTCATCATTTATGGGAGGATTTGGGGATCCCTCCTTTCAGAAGGTTTGAACCACTTTGGATTTGCGGGCCTCTTATTTCTCTTGTTTCCTTAATAACTATTCCATATAATGTTGATTGTGTACTCCTTTATTTTTCTTTATTTTCTTCCATTTCTCATTTTTTTCCCGTGTGACTGTCTACCAACTTTCTTGGCTGGTTCACTAACTGTTGAGTCTTTTTCCGATTCACCTCCTGATTCTATAATAAGAGGATCATATGAGGGGACAATGGGTGGAATGGATGAGGATGGGGGAGGATGAGAGGGATTCAAAAAAAGAGAGATGATGCTATCAGGTGAGGGGTATCATTCATGAGGGAAATCATGAGTAACATGTGGAGAGATTTGGTCGGGGATGATGAGGGGTTCAAACAGAGGGGCATCATCATTTACAACAATAAGATCATAATGATTCAAATTGGAATCAGGTTCAAGTGGAGCTTTAACTTTTTTGGGAGAGGAAGTTGAGGTTGACCTTGTTTTGGCTGTGATCCCACTTTTGTTGGTCGTCTTTGTTTCTTTGGTTGTTTCCACTACTCATTCTCCTCTTGAGGCTCTAGTTCTTGGACTAATTTAGGGATTTTTTTGGCAAAATGCCCATATTCATGATTGTTCTTGCATTTAAAGAGGAGTTTCTCATAATATACCTATTTTAGGTATGTCCATTCATGCAAAGTGAGTTGAATTGCTTTAGGGAGGCCCTTTTCTAGATCAAATTCAACACATATGCGTGCACAAGCCTATATTCCTTCTTTTGGTTATGCTCTATCAATATATTTGCTTAGGGTGTTCCCAATGACTCTTATTGTTTCTTCGTTCTAGCAATGAAGGGGAAGGTAAGGAAGGAAAACTCAAATTGGAACTGTTGAAGGTGTATCATTTTCAGGATTGAATTTTGGTGTCCATCTATTAAGATACATGCCTCTGGAGCCCATAAAATATGGTCCGTTTCTAAATATCAAATCCATGTCTTCCTTTGATTAAAAAAAAAGGCAAAATAACCTCTCCCACAAAAGGCATGAGAGAGGTTTCCATTAATAAAGGGTTTCCATTTCTTGTCTACCCATACGACCATAGATTTGGGATACAAACATATACCTGCAAACTGGCCTATTAATCCATTCTTTTCTATCTTAAGGGCCATATTTCTAGATGAGCTTTGGTGG
>JASDQU010103019.1:100127-119905 GCA_032191745.1 Picea mariana
ATGTCCATGTTATCTAATGAATTTATGTCAAATTTTATTCTATCCCACATAAACCAATTAATTAAATTCATCATTTCCAAATCATTTGTCATTGTGTTTCATTTTGACATTGTTTTAAATAGTTTACACAGACTCATGTTTGATGAAATTGCATGCATTTGAAGATCTATTTCTATGGATTGAAAATATATATTTAATATAAATGTTATTATTTGATGAATTGCATGCATTAATGGATATATTTTATTAATTCCAAATATATATAATTTTTTTTATAAAAATGTTATTGTTTCCTATTATTTCAATATTTTTCGTGTAACATGTATCATAATTAAAAAATACATGTCTATGTTTTTGCAATAAAACTTTAACACAACCATATTTAAAAAATTGACATTTTCGCCTACAAACTAAAAAAACATGTTGATTCTATTAACACCTTTATTATTTATTATTGTTATTAATGTAAAGTGAGGTGCATTTTATAGTCTAATATGACACTCAACATAAGTCATACCAATATAATATTTGAAAAAAAAAGAACATCCCAATATGGAAGATATTTGTACCATCGCTACTCATAAGTATAACAATCATAAATGTAATTATGAACAATTATTATAGTGTTATCAATAAAATAAATGAGAAAATAACATTTCATAAAAATATTTTTTCTTTGTAAACATGTTTAATCAACATATTGTTTCTTGCTGGAAATTAAACAATTCACCTTGAAGAAGAATTAAACATTATATGACATTAATAGTTACAATTTTTCGAAATTATAATCCAAACTAAATGATTTCATTAAACTAAAGTTAAACATTATATGGAAACTATAAATTCTAATGAGTGATACAACTTAAATTTAATTTAAAAACAAATAAATCATTTGTGTACTTATAATACATTTTATAAATCAAACAACAACAACAACATTAACATGATTTGAAAAAACACAATATACATGTGTGTTATATTGTTTATAGCGCACCGGTGTGATTGAAAGCGCATCGGTGCAGTTGTCATGTAAAAATGAATCAAGAAACAATTTAATTGACAAAATACGTATGCAAACTTCCACAATTAAAGTTTTACAGAGGTTGTGCTTTGCAGAGGCAATCACTCTTCGATGCCTCTCATAATTTAGTGCATGGACTCGATCCTTTGTCACTTCCTGAATGCTCTGCCTCACATCTCCTGCTCCACGAGCCACTCGAATTTCTCCAAGATATCATCCTTGTCATTTTTGTAGACATAATATGACTTGGCATTAATTCACTTGTAAATCACATACCTACACCTCCTCTTCTTCACCTCAAGGGGACTTATCAAATAAATCTTTTAGGATGGGGAGAATTTTGTAGCCCCAAAGTATCTATAACCGAGGCCCTTGCCAGTGGCACCAAGCACATAAACTCCATTCCCTTCCAATTTTGTCATCGTGGCCTCTTCTTTGGCATAAATAGGACTGCCTAGCTCTACGATCAAAGCTTCCTATTGCCCCTCTGACCTGTTCAACAAGAAAGGAACCTGGTGGATGTCTTAATTATAATAGTGTGTCAATCTCAAGAATGACCTAAGGTCCATATTGTATAGTTAATTGAAGTTAAGAGGAACATTTAGAAAAAACAACCGATGATCCATAAGCTTTGTCAACATGCATAATCACTAAATATTAAGCATTGCATTAGCCTCAACTTGTTCCTCTATGATATCCTCACCCGTGTACTTACTAAGAATCTCATCATGTTTCTTCTTCTCCACAACCATATGCTTGATCACTCTCTCATCCAAAAGGGGCACATGGAAACCAAAATATTGCTCTCTTTGCTGCTAGTTTCCCTTATCCTTCTCTCCCATTTCTTCTGCCACATCCTCATCTTCCTCAAATAGGACTAGCTTAATGGAAATGACCTCCCCACTCTTGATCATCAACCTAGCCTCCCTCTAGATAAACTCAATCCTCTACGACTCTCTCAATGCTCTGGCCTCTATCTCCTCCTTCGTAGGTTGCTTGAATTTCTCCAAGATACCATTCTCACGATCCTTGTCACCATAATAAATGGTGTTCATGATCCAAAAAAATATTTTAATGAAAATGGTTGAGTTATTAAATAAAGAGTTATTTTACCATTTAGGAAATAGATGAAAGAGGAAGAATTATAAATGAAACATGATAGCCATAAAGAAATATACAAATCTGAACATAAGCATGAAGAACAACAAACCATAACAAGAGAAGTTGATAACGGAGTTCGACAATTTCGCCTACGTCTCTGGGACTTTGTCTCAGTGGGTGAGGCTTTCTTATTTATATTCAAAGATTTAAAAGTACATCATAACCATGCCAAAAGGTTACAAACTAATATCGTCTTGTTCTACCAGATCTCAATAACCCAACAAAACCAATAACACTGAAATCAGATGACCAGAGCTCCCAAAAATGGCCCGCATAGGTGCTCTACTCAATGGCTTCCCTACATAAAAATGGCTTTGGCTCAATAGTTATTAATAATTTTCCTGTTCTGAACCTCCTCCATGGCTTCAAGAACCTCTAGTTTATATAGATTTAAGGTGGGTAACAACCTCCCAACTTCTCCCCAAGATCTGGCCTAAAAAAGGGTCCAAGCTCCTCCAAAAATGACCAAAATCTCCCAATATTAGGCCAAAAATCAATAAAAACCATATAATATAGTATAAAACCCACAAAATGGCATATAAATCAGGCGAAACCCCTAAAATATGGGCTCTTGGTCACTTGGCACCCTCCATGTAGCCCTGGCCCGCTGGTCTAGCCCTTAGCTCCCGGCTCTTGGTCGCAGGTGTGGCCACATGGCCCTTCCCTCTATGCTCCACGTGATCCATTCCTTAGCCCCCTAGTCATCAAACTTTGGTTATGCCCTTGGTCGGCAGACTAGCCCGACCAACTGGGGCTAACCCCTTATCCATGACAACAAACGATACAATCGGGTCATATGGAGCGGTTATGTGACCAGGATCCAAGGCTGGAGAAAATACCATAACAATATCCCCTAGACAAAACAATATGTGGATCGTGGTTATATGGTGAAGTTATATAGAGCGTCCCCCGGGGGCTGAGGCCTAGCCTCAGCCCTATTCTCCGCCACATGAACTTTCACATAACTTTAAATACAAGTGGCACTGTATGCTATTAAGAACCACCGTGTAGGCGGGCTGGTAGCCCGACCTACATGAAGACTATGGCACCCATGGAGGTCATGGGTTTGACCCCCATGGACCCTCCAAAATTTTACAAAACCTTCAACAAATAAATGGGTGCCACTTGGCAGCCCATGATTGGGTCACGTGGCACTGTACCATTCACCCACAAACTGCCATGTGTCAAAACCTAATTCGACCACCTATCTGCTAATGTGTCTGCCCAGTCAGCATCCAACATACCTTCCATGTCAGCCTGTAGTCCAATCATCTGCCACATGTCGTACGATTATACAGACCTTCCACGTCACTCGTACAGACATGCCACATGTCACCCTTGTAGTGGTGACACGTGTCACAATATAACTGGTCCACCTATCACCATCAAATGCCCAGTCAGTGCCAACACATCCTTGCCATGTTAATATATGTCTGTATGACCCTGTACAGTCAGCTGACACGTCAGCACTGTACGAACTATAAAGTCATCAAATTTTGCGTGTTTGGAAAAATGAACAGATAGTGATATCTTTCACATACAATGTCCATTTGAGCACATTCAAGTTGCGTTGGGTTCGTATCGGCGAGACCTACACAAACGTCCATTTTGAAGCCGTTCTGAGAACTTTTATTTTTAAGCCTTACTAGACCCATTTTGGTCCCGAGATCCAATTCTGGATCACACCTCCCCACTAAATAACTTTTGGTCCTCCAAAATGTTACTGACCAATCATCAAGTGCACCACCCAACTTATTCCCTATCTTTAAACTCTGTCCTTTGCACCTATCTCATCATGATCAACTGTAAAAAAACCATGATAACTGAAACAACATATTGTTATCCATTTATACTCTGTCACATCTTACTGAAGCTATATCATCCATGTAGACAACATTACTAATGATAACATCAGAAATACAACTATAAATGAGCTGATATGTTTATAATACTTGCACAACATTAGCTTATCTTGAAGCAAAGTTTGATTGATCTTCCATTCTACAATCATCTCCTATTCTTGCTTAAGATCAATTACTTGATTTGAAACAATTATAGGTGTGTTGCTTGCATGAGATACCTTTCTTAATTGTTCCATTGTTTGAAGAGATTTATTTTCCTTTAAATGATGAGCATGAACCACATATTCTTTACTTGCTTTGATTAAATGATATTGATTATATTCCCTGTAGAAGATTGCTTTGCGATCATACAAGTAAGGATTGCCTAAGACCATTCCACATTCATTGAGTGGCACCACATCACATGTTACCTCTTCCACAAACTTATATGAAATTGCAAATTTTAATATGCATTGATTTGCTATGTGCAATTGATGATTGTTGCTTATCCATTTAAGTGTGTAAGGCTTATGATGTATCTGAGTGTTTAATCCCAATTGTTTAACCAATTCTTCTGAAATCAAGTTATATTGAGATCCACTATTTATCAATGTGTCGAACTTAGTATGCCTCATTATGACCCTTATGTGAAACAATTTACTTCTAGAATCAAATCCATCACCAATTTTCCCTGCCAAACCAACCAATGAGACTTTAGATTCATCACCCAAATCCGATCCCAAGTCTGTTGGTCGTGTTGTTGCTACAACTGTTTACCTCCCTTTCCTTTCTTTGAACCACTTTGGTCTCTTCTCATGATGCAATTGCCAACAATGGTCCTCATCATTCCCTTCTTTCTTGCAATGATTTCAAGAGGGCTTCTCTTCCTTTCTTGCCACTGAATTTTCCTTCTTTCCATTCCACTTCCTTTTGTCCTCTTTCCTTGAAGACGATTCCCCTGATATACCAACTCCTGTTTTCCCTGCCTCAATGTACGTATCTGGAACATAAACCTCATCAAGATTAGTAGGTCCAAACATAAATACAGTGTTACGAATGTGTGCAGGTAAACCTCCTATATACTTCATAAGGGTTTCTTGGGTATGTAAAGGAATATCTAACATCAATGCCATTTTACGAAATCCATTGATGTATTCTTGCACTGTTTGTCCTTTTCTTAGTTTAAGAGATTGCCATTCAATTAAAGCTTTCTCTTTATAACCCAAAGGATATAATTCTTTCTAAGTGAAGAAACAAAAACTTGCCATGATGGAAATACATTACCCCCTTGTCGCGTGCTATTTTGCAACTTTCTTTGCCACCAGATGAGTTTTGTGCCTGCAAGATGAAGCGATGCCAACTTGATTAGAGTGGCCTCATCTTTGATTTGTTGCACACTGCAATAAACCTCCATCTGTCTAACCCATTTTTCAAGCCTTTCTGCATTGAATTCACCATCATACATAGGTAATTCAAATTTCACATCAAGCTTAAGTAAAGGCATATCCTGTTTATGTTTATGGGAATGTTTTCTTGCAGTGAATTTAGAACTTGAACTTGAAGCAGGAGAAGAATTTGATGGAGAAGAAGGAGGTGAAGGAGGAATTTGAGGAGGATCCTCTCCTTATTCACTTTTGACCTTTGAATATTCACTTAGAATCGGTCTCTTCCGTTCCAAGTAGTCCTCATATAGAACCTTCATCATCTCCGACATGGCGAATAAATTTTTTCGAAACTCTTTCTCATCTTGAGAAAGTCCCTCTTCCGATTCCATCTTCTCACTTTGAGAAGTTCTCTTTCTCGATCCAATCTCAGGATTCTCTTCAACAAGATCGCCTTCTCCACGATTCAACTTTTCCTTGGTAATCACGCAAACTCAAAAACCAACCGTCAACTAGCTCTGATACCACTTGATCCAAAAAGATCTTTTAACGACAATGGTTGAGTTATTAAAGCATGAGTTATTTTACCATTTAGAAAACTGATGAAAGAGGAAGAATCATAAATGAAACATGACAGCCATAAAGCAATATACAAATATGAACATAAGCATGAAGAACAACAAACCATAACAAGAGAAGTTGATAACGGAGTTCGACAATCTCGCCTACGTCTCTGGGCCTTTGTCTCAGTGAGTGAGGCTTTCTTATTTCTGTTCAAAGCTTTAAAAGTACATCATAACAATGCCAAAAAGTTTACAAACTGATCCGTTCTTTTTCTACAAGATATCAAGAACCCCAAAAAACTGATGACACTGAAATCAAATGACCAGAGCTCCTAGAAATGACCCACAAAGGTGCTCTCCTCAATGGATTCCCTGCATAAAAATGGCTTTATCTCAATAATTCTTTAGCATTTTCCTATTTTGAAACTCCTCCATGTCTTCAAGAACCTCTGGTTTATATAGATTTGAATCGGGTAACAACCTCTCAACTTCTACCCAAGATCTGGCCTCAAAAAGGGCCCAAGATCCTCCAAAAATGACCAAAATCTCCCAATATCAGGCCAAAAATCAATAAAAACCATATAATATAGTATAAAACCACAAAATGGCATATAAATGAGGCGCAACCCCTAAAATATGGGCTCCTAGTCACTTGGCACCCTCCATGTGGCCCTGGCGTGCTGGTCTGGCCCTTAGCTCTCAACCCTTGGCCGCATGTGTGGCCACATGGCCCTATCCTCTATGCTCCATGCGCTCCATTCCTTAGCCCTCCAGTCATCGACCTTTTGTTACGCCCTTGATCGACTGGGCCTAACCCCTTATCTGCGCCAACAAATGATACAGTTGGGTCATATGGAGTGGTTATGTGACCGGGATCTGGGGCTAGAGAAAATACCATAACAATATCCCCGCGCCAAAAAAATATGTGGATCATGGTTATATGGTGAAGTTATATAGAGCGTATGCCGGGGGCTGGGGCCTAGCCCCAACCGTATTCTCCGCTGCATGAACTGTCACATAACTTTAAATAAAAGTGGCGTCATATGGTGTTAAGAACCACTGTGTAGGCAGGCTGGTAGCTCAACCTACGTGAAGACTATGGCGTCCATGGAGGTCATGGGTTCGACCCCCACAAACCCTCCAAAATTTTGCAAAACCTTCAACCATTAAATTGGTACCACGTGGTAGCCCATGACTAGGCCACATGGCACCATACCATTTACCCACAAACTACCACGTGTCAAAAACTAATTCGACCATCTATCTGTTGATGTGTCTACCCAGTCAGCATCCAACACACCTGCCACGTCAGCCTATAGTCCAATCATCTGCCACATGTCGTACGGATGTACAGACTTACCACGTTAGCCATACAAACATGCCACATGTCACCCTTGCAGTGGTGACACATGTCACAATATAACTGGTCCACCTGTCAGCATCAATTGCCCAATCATCACTTCCACATCACTATACGACCGTATGGCCCTGTACAATCATCAAATTTTACGTGTTTGGAAAAATGAATAGATCACAATATCTTTCACATACAATGTTCATTTGAGCCCAATCTAGTTGCGTTGGTTTCGTATCGATGAGGCGTACACACACGTCTATTTTGAAGCCATTCTGAGAACTTTTATTTTTAGGCTTTCCTGGACCCATTTTGGTCCCGAGATCCAATTCTGGATCAGTTAATTAACTTGTGAATTGCATATCTAGACCTCCTCTTCACCTCGGGGGGATTATCAAATAGCTCTTTGATGTTGACGAGGAATTTCCCAGCCGCACTTGTACAATTTATTATTGGAAGATGGCATGTTACAATATTTCAGTAACCAATTGTACAAGTGCGACTGGGAAATTCCTCCCTGGCGTCAAAGAGCTATTCAATAATCCCCGCAAGGATAAGAAGAGGAGGTATAGGTATGCGATCTACAAGCGAATTGGCACCAGTTATTATGGTGACAGAGATGACGAGAACATTATTTTGGAAAAAGTCAAGCGGTCTACAGAGGAGGAGATGCATGCCAAAGTGTTGAGGGAGTGACAGAGGATCGATTCTGTTTAGAAGCAGGCTAGGTTGATGATCAAGACCAGGGAGGTTATTTCCATTAAGTTGATTCTATTTAAGGAAGATGAGGATGTGGTGGAAGAAATGGGAGAGCAAGACAAGGGAAACCAATAACACAAAGAGCGAGAGTTTGTTGCCCATGTTCCCCTTCTGGATGAAAAAGCTATCAAGCGCATGGTTATGGAGAAGAAGAAACATGATGAGCTTCTTAGTAAGTACATGAGTGAGGATCTCATGGGGGAGAAGACCAAGGCCAAGGGAATGCTTAATATTTAGCGATAAGGCATGCTGAGAAAGCTTATAGATCATCGATTGTTTTTCAAAATGTACTTATTAACTTATATTAAATATACAATATGGAGCTTAGGTCCTTATTGAGGTTGACATAGTGTTATAATTAAGACTTCCACCGATGTCCTTTCTTGTTGAAAAGGGAAAAGGGGAACTAGGAAGCTCTGATCGTAGATCTTGGTAGTCCTAATTATGCCAGAGCAAGGGCCAAGATGACTGACTTGGAAATTAACAAAGTGGATGTGTCGGGTGCCACCGGTAAGGGCCTCAATTATAGATACTCCAGGGCTAAAAAATTCCTCCCCATCCTTAAAGAGCTATTCGATAAGCCCCCTTGAGGTGAAAAAGAGGAGGTTTAGGTATGCGATCTATAAGCGAATTGATGCCAGTTCATATTATGGCTACATGAATGACGAGGGCGGTATCTTGGATAAAATCAAGTGGCTCGTGGAGGAGGAGATGCGAGGTAGAGCACTAAGGAAGTGGCAAATGATTGATTCCATGCGCTAAATTATGAGAGGCAACAAAGAGTGACCTATGTTTTTTCCTCCGCAAAGAAAAACCTCAAAAAAATTTAACTGTGGAGGTTTGCATATGTAGTTTGCAAATTAAATTATTTTTCTTCTGGCTGTTACAATTTCTACTGTGCTCAACATTGTCTGGGTATATGATTCACATATAATCCTTTTTAGGCACATATATAGATAAAATGAATTTAAAATATAAAACAAAAACATATATAACTAATTTTTATTTATCAAAAGATGAAATTAGTTTATGTTTGCAAAAAAAAAGTGAAAAAGTAACTGGTGCTATTAAAAACAACATATGCATCAGGTTCGATGCTCCTTATCAAACATAAGGCATCGAACATATGTGTGTTAAATATAACGCACCTGCACGTCATTATTAGTCAAGCATCAATATCTATAGTGGCGTGTTGTGATATATAGTGCATTGATTAAGGCTTGTCATACAAAACGACCTGCGAGGCCATTTCACATATGAATTGTGTAACTTAGGGTGATTGGTTCTATGGAACACACCATTGTAGTGGAATTTGTTAATGTTAAACCAAGCAATGTGCTTGGTTATATGAAACACACCGAAACTCTATATTCCTTCAAGCACCGGTTGCTTTTAACTGGTGCGTTTTCTTTTCTGACGCACCAATAACAAGAACATTTTAAAAGATGCACCGCAATGATAATATTTAAATATTTTTTCCCCATGCAACTTACTTAATTGCACTGGTGCGTTTTGGTGAACGTAACACACAAATTCTCCATTTCAACTTTGTATGCGTTGAACTAATGTGTTTGTATTATAAGGCACCAGTGACGTGGCATCCCATAAAATGAACTGATATGGTAAGTTATTATGTATTTTTCTATTTGTGTTGTAGTACACATCACCAGTGCATTGTATTTATTTGACACATCGGTTCAAAAACTTAGACGTGCGCTCGATTAATAGAACGTAAAGGTGTGTTTATCTCAATTGGTGCACTTCCTAGCATCTTAGGGATGATTTCCATAAGACGTACTGCACTGACAATTTGTGAAAATTTGGCACGGTGCCGTGCTCTTTAAAATATCGGTGCGTTGTTTGTATGTAGGCACACCGACAGGTGAAATTGTTTTATATCAACTTAAGCGGTGTGATGTGTTAATATAAATGAACTGGTGCTACCGTTTTATTAGAGCAATGATGTTTTGTTTAATGATGCATTCTGTCATCAAGAGCACTAGTCACAGACTTCCCATCAAAAAACCCCACAACACCGATGCATTTGGTTAACATAAACACATCGCCAACCCAATTTTGATGAAATGTAAACCCGATGATGCACTTTTTCTAATTGGTAGTACCGGTGCATTATAGTTTCCAGAGCACCGACATGATGTTTAGTGGTGTGTCGTATAGTATAATGCACCGATGCAGTTTGTGGAAGTATGGGCACCGCTCCGTTATATTGGTTTATTGAAAATTAAGCGGTGCGGTATGTTATTATGAATGCACTGGTGCTACCATGTCGTTGAAGAACTTTCGTTTTGTTTAACGATGCATTATGAATTGTAGAGAAATGGAGATGGGGCATCAAGGGAAATTCCATGCAATGCCAAATTGATTAATATATGTTCTGGTGCGGTAATGTTAATGGCACCAATGCATTTGTTTAAAAGTTGCACCACTCAGTTATATTTCATGTGTCATTTTTTAGAGGCGCGCTTGGTTAAATGGAACACACCAATGCTTCTGTGTTTGAAAAGCACCAACATGTTAATTACTAGGCATTTTCTTTTATAAGACACTAGATGTGGTTCGTTTAAGCGAAAGCACCAGTTGAGTATAGTAAAAATTAGATGCACCGACTTGTGGTGCTTACTGTGAAGTTAGCACATGACACACCACTCTAGGGAGAGCCGAATTGAAACAATGCACCATATGGTGTTGGAATTGTTTTTTGAAAAAATTCCCAAATTTCAAGCTAAATTCAAATCATTGAGTCATTCAGAGGAAATGAAAATTTGTGGTAATTTCAAAAAATTGGAAATGTCTGGAATCGACCGGTGAAGCTATGAAGCTCACCAAGAAGCACCATAAATAGGGCGTTCGTGAAAATAGAGTAAGAATCGATGCTTTCTTGAGATATTGGAAGCACGGGATGAGGTGTCATAATGAAAATCAGTTTGGTAATTTATTTTTATTTACACATATCGTGTTGCGCCATAGGACATTTTTTACACATTGGTACATATGATTTAATGTCACCGATGCACTTTGATCGATGCTTGTTATTTTTGTTATAACTTATGATGACACATTTGAGCATCTGCACGCTGGTGCGATATGTTGTAGTTGAGCACCGAGGTGGATGTACCATATAAGCACACCAAAAAAAATATCTGCAAAATATTTCGGTCACTCACATCCGCTAACAACCTTTGATATGAACAATGATGGTGTGTTCGAACATTTAAGAACTGGTGCAATATTTTTATGTGTGCACCGGTGCATAAGACCTTAAAGGTGCACCCGAAATAAAAAAAAACCTCTGCAAAATCTCTGACCTCCTACCTTCGCTAACAAACTTCACTATAAACAACTAAAGGACAATGTTTTGGGGGAGGTTATGTAAAACTTCGCAAGAAGGTGTTCTCCTTGTAGATATTCCAACACCAATTTTATTAAAGTTAGGCTCTGCTACAAAGATAACCGCTTAGTACAACATATCTCAATTATTTTCTCAAATTTAGTGTATAACTAGATACCATGGTTGAAACCATATTCAATAGATTTCAAATAAAAACATAAATACTTTGATCCCTTCTGGAAATGAGTCTTTATGTATTGTAGAATGTTTTGTATGTGTGTACTCTGGCCCTCTAGAATCAAGTTCATAACCAATGAATAGGTTTGAGCATTGATTTGAATTCTTGTAGCTTTCATATAAATCCTTAAAATCTCATGTACCTTTAGTGCACCCCCAACATAGCCATTTCCAAACAACAAAACATCATCTACAAAGAGTAGACATGACATAATTTGATTTTAGCCCAATTTGATTTCTTTTAACCCACCCATGTCTTTAGAATGGATCAATAAATTTCTCAAGCCATGTACAAAAGGCATGAGTAAGAGGGGGGAAAATGCATCCTTATCTAATCCCATGAAATGACTTGAAAAAATGGACAAGTCTAGCCATTGATGAGAAATAAGAATGAAATTGAGGATAGACACCCTTCAATCTAGTTTACCAATGGTAGACTAAACCCAACATGATATAAAATTAATCTTAGATATGACCATGAAACTTGATCATATGCTTTAGAGTGGTCCAAATTTACGACAAATATGACAATTTCTTTGTTTTATTGGGAGAAGATACTTGTGAGTTACTCCAAATCCATGATGTATATTCTTGGCATTCAAAAAACCAAATTGCTTTGCATATATTGACCTAGATAAAATTGGCTTTATCCTTTGCCTATAATTTTGGCTATGATTTTGTATATTTCATTACAAAGAGAAAGAGGTTAGAATGCCTCAAAATTAGTTGGATCACATTTGATAAGGATCAATGAAAGGAATGTTGAGTTGAAGGCTCCAAGTACTTTCCTTGAGTGTATTGACTTCTCTACTACTACCAAAAAATTGTCTTCCAAAAGCTTATAGAATCCCATAGAAAACTCAATAGGACATCCATCCGAGGTCAGACTCTTGTCTCATTGAAAGGATTATATATGATTTCCTTCAATTCTTCCTTGGAAATGGGGTCCATTAGTTTCTCATTTTGATTAACTTCTATGAACATGGGTAAGAAGGAGGAAATTATTATTATTATTTCTATATTGGCCCCTTCATTTTCCTTGAAAAGACTAGAGGTATGTTGTGCCTACCTATAAGATTTCTTTGAATCTTTTAACTTTGACTCCCTCATTATTTTGTACCTCCCAAATAATAATCATACTTTTGCTCATATTTTCAAAGTTGTGGACATATCTAGTGTTCTCATTCCCTATTTCTACCCATGTACCTCTACTTTTAAGCCTCCATTGAGCACTTTCCCAATTGAGAGGATCCCTTCGAGAATCCTCCAACATTTTTAGGACAAGTTTCTCATCCTCAAAGAATATACCACTAGGATTCATCTCGTATATTTGTTCAATATGGGCATCTACTACCTTTAAGTCCATGTGGATACTATTTTGTTTTTCCTTTACCCACTCTTTTGTTAGCCTTTTAATATCTTTTAAAGTCTCACTAAATTGCTACATAATTGTTCCATCATCCCTTTGATTTACATGTTCCCAGGGATGATTTTAGGGGCTAAATTTCACTCATGGGCTAATTTTCCATGGTTTTTCCAAAAACGAGATTCACTATTTTTAAAATGTTTCGCCCAAATTCTATAGGATAAAATTATTTTACCTTAAAAATCGCCAAAAATTTATAAAAACTCTATAAAATACTTAGAAATTTGAATGTTTTTATAACAAATCGCCAATAATTTATAGTTAGCATATGAAGGATTAGTAAGATTCACCAAGGTTTCTAAATTTTAAAATAAATTTCCATCCTTAAAATCATTCGTGGTTCCCATTCCATGCACACCATCTCCTTGTATTCCTCATCTCCAACGATGTAAAGTTGAATTTCAAGGGGTTGGAGGTTTTGGATCATCAATTTATGTTTGAAGGAAAATAAGTGAACAATCAGATATTCCCCTTGGACCAACCAAAGATCTTATATTTGTTTCTTTTACCAATATTCCATCTAGTCAAGAAACCTATCTAATATCTTGAAAATACCCTAATCTCCTAATCGATTATTTCACCAAGTGGGAGTTAACTTAACAGGTTCCACATCATATAGGTTTGCTTCTTCACATTTGTGAATGAAATAATCTATTAGTATATTTTGCCTTCCATTAGTTCCGTAGACCTCTTCTCTCCTCATTGTAAATTTCAGATCACTTCCAACTATAACATTTCTCCTATGGATGCAATCTTACTTGAACTAAAGCTTCCATAACTCCCTTTTATTTTTTTATGGTCCATACATATTAAAGTTTTTGATTGAATTATTTTGAGTGATTAAAGTTACACCTTAATACTTGATTGGATCAATTCAGAGTTGACTAACCAACACATTTTGTTACATCCAATTATCAAACCACTCAACCTTCCTTCTGAATAAAGGCCAAAGATTTCCACTACTTTATAACCCCCTTCATAGTATCAATGGTTTTACTACTTGCCACCATCATTTTCTACAAACAAAAAAATCAACATTATGATTATTAACTATTCTATGAACTACATTCCATGGGTTACACCCAAACCATGAATGGTCTAGGGAGTGGTGCTTTCTTTTCTTGACTAGGCTTCTCCTTTTTCCTTCTTCATTGCTAGGTGGATAAAATATTTCCTACCTTACATGGATCTTGTATAATTATCTCTTCCATCCAATAGAATGGCTCCCATTATTTATGAATCCTATACATCATCCACATTAGGTTTAGATGAACACGGATGATACTGAGACTCTAACCTCTTCTCTATTGGGTTGTTCAAGGCATTCTTCAATTTCCTTGGAGCTTCATTGAAGACATAATACCCCCCACATACCATTTTGTGTCTAAGGATAGAGGCTTCTCAACATATTTTTAAAGCTCCATAGCTAAGTCCAACAAGGGATATTATAGTAGATTTGAAGACTAAGGGTTAATCCAAACATTTCCTTTACCCATTAAATAATTACCACCAACTACTATCACATGGATTCAAATCCCTTCCTCCTCACGTGTAATTAAAGTCTTTGATTTCCTCTCTGTTAATTCAATGTCATTTGGAGAGGGAAATGCCTCTCGAGTTCCCCTTGAATTCACATTTGACTTGGGATGACCTTAATTAGATTCAAATTCCTTTGCCAAAATAATGGTGTCTTGTAATGAATCTCTTGCACTCTTAAATTGAGAAATGTGGGGATCCCCCTATTCTTGCACATTTCCTATTTCCCCTTTCCCAGGGTCCCTATACTTTGGATCATTCAATTGAGCTTGTTCTTGCGCCTTCTTCACTCGTAGAAAAACTTCATTGTGCCCTTAATTATAGGACAACCATATTTATTGTTCCCATATGAGATCTCCATTGATTCTGGCAGTCCTTAAATCCTTATATCCAATTCTACACAATTCTTGGCCATGATTCTATCTCATTGTAATAATGATTGGGACATGGACTTATGAACTTCCCTAATGTATTTCTAATTTCCTCCAATTTTGATTCCTTCTAAAAATCTAATGGAAGTCCTAGGATCTTTACCCATAACGCTTGGGAGCTCACTAATTCCTTGTTGGGGTCAAAGCCTAGCTCCCATTTTTTTAGAGCCAAGTGGGTGTTATTCCAAAACCGATGTCTCCTATGTATAAGCTCCACACCCTTCTCCTTTTGATATAGAAAGGTGATCCATTCTTTAGTGAGCATATAGAAACATAGATCATATCCAAGGGACTTTCACCAATTTGATTACACCCAATGCCTCAAAGATCTCTCCGAAATGAATCTCATATGAAACTTTCCAACTAGGGCTAGTTTTTGGTACTATACTATTTCCTTCATCGAAAATCCTACCCCTACCACCAATTTCCCCATACTGTGTTTGACGACCTTTTCTCTCATTATATTAATCCTATTCACTCACATAGACTTCTCCACCTTCTTTGCATGTCTTCCCCCATGGATAATTTCATGGTTGAATGTCTTCGATACCAAACTCATTGGCACTTGAATTAGTGGATAAGAAAGGAAAGACCTCATGGTTGTTGTCTTTGGAAAACTACCCTCATACAAAGAATTTGATTGTTAAGAGGGAACTATTCGAGTGTTTCACACAAATATGGTACAATTCTCTAGACCAGACAATGTCTTCCTGTCACATCCCATGAATTCCTGATGTGGGACATAAAAACACTTTCTTTGTTGATTACAGATGAGGGTTCACCCTTAAATTACTTCAGTGATGGTGATAAACTATGCAATGAACATTTCACTATCTCCTTACCCTTGTCCCTTGTGGTGGATTTATATTTTCACCAATCTATGGATGTTAGAGAGGAGTCTAGGGTTCCACCAAACCCTACGTGATCATGAATATTCTCTAAATACAATCTTGGGTTAGGAGAAAAATACTTATCCATTTGACCTCTCAAATAAGATGCATTGATAATGAGGAAGATGTAATTTGGTCCTACCCCCTCTAGCAGATCCATAAAATAATCCACTAGTTCATCATACCCTTCACCATTCTTTAGTCCTTCCTCCATATCCATGCTTAATCATCCTAATAATACCGTTTGTTCATATATATATATATATATATATATATATATGTTTGTGAATTCATTTATTATTTTTTTATTAATTAAGTTTAAATTTTTAAATTTTTTGTCCTCACAAGTGTTACAAATGGGAGATAACATAATTATTGACTTGAAAAGAACTATGACCTCAAAATGAAAACTATGGCGCTAAAAACCCATATTTTTTGGTAAAAGACACCAAAATTATACCCTGATTCGAAAAATGGTACTCCCATAATCACCCCTTTTTTTCAAGGTTAAAATTACTTCCATTTATAGCCATGGCCTTAAATCCCCATATTTTTGTGAATAAAATCCTTAGAATCAACCCTCGAATAAAGAAGTCATGATCCCGTAATCACCCCCCTTTTTATTTAGGATTGAAATCACAACCTTTTGCAACCATGGCCTTGACAATCAATATCATTCCAAATGAAAACCTTAAAATCAACCCTTGAATTGAAGAGTGGTGCTATGATTAGTACCTCCTTTTTTATTCCGAGTTGAAATTGCAACTTGTTTGAAACCATAACCTCAAAAACCAACACTATAGTAACCAAAATCATGAAATCTACTCCCATAATTGAAAAGAGGTACCACTAGATCTGTTATTAGTAGCACCCTTTTCTATTTCAGTTTTATTATTCCAATAGTTTTAAACAATGACATAAAAAGAAGGTACTGTTGAGAAAAAATCATAAACAAAAATAATATATAAAGGGGAAAAATGCTAGAAAAAAAAGAAAACAAGGGCCAAAACCCCCAGAAGTAAGGGAAAAGGTATAGATTTAAAAAAAAACAAAAAACAAACCATTTTCCTTCATCTAAACTCCTACCCCTACCACCAATTGCTCCATACTATGTTTGATGACCTTTTCTCTCCTTATATTAATCCTATTCACTCCCATAAACTTCTCCACCTTCTCTGCATGTCTTCCCCAATGAATAATCTCATGGTTGAATGACTTTGATACTAAACTCATTGGCACTTGAATTAGTGGATAAGAAAGGAAAGACCTTGTGGCTGATGTCTTTGGAAAACTATCCTGATACAAAGCATTCGATTGTTAGGAGGGAACTATTCGAGTGCTTCACACAAATATGGTACAGTTCTCTAGACCACACAATTTCTTCCTGTCACATCCCATGAATTCCTAATGTGGGACAAAAAAACACTTTCCTTGTTGATTACATATGAGGGTGTGTTGGGTATGTGTTATATTCTTTGCACGAGTAGTAGTGTCTACGTTGCGCCGAGCACACATGGGGATTTGAGGGGGGCGAAAGCCCCTTGCACGAGGTTCAAGGTAGCGCCCACAAGAAATTTTTTGCCTCGAGAAATGTGTCTTATTTTTTCCTCATCTTTCATGTTGCCTCGATTTTTGTGTCCATTGCTGAGCAGTTTTTCATCCCATGGTTTTTGCCAATGGTTTTCTATTTCCAGTTAAGGAATTAGGGTTGTCGACTAATCCAGGTCATTGGGTTAGGGTTTTGGATGCCGTTGGCTCCTATATGTATATTGTATTGTAAGCAATGTATCACTATGAATGAATATGGAATATGCCGGTTTTCCCGGTTTGGGTTTCCAGGGGAAAAATATCTGTGTAATGCTTGTATTTCCATCATATCTTTTCTGTTCTTTTACTGAAAATCTGTTTGCAGTAAATACTATACAAGTTTAAAATCTACAAGGTTCACCCTTAAATTCCTTCAGTGATGGTGAGAAACTATGCATTGAAGATTTCACTATCTCCTTACCCTTATCCCTTGTGGTGGATTTATATTTTCACCGATATATGGATGTTAGAGAGGAGTCTAGGGTTTCACCAAACCCTACATGATCATGAAGATTCTCTAAAAACAATCTTGGGTTAGGAAAAAAATACATATCCATTTGACCTCTCAAATAAGATGCACTGATAATGAGAAAGATGTAATTTGGTCCCACCCCTCTAACAAATCCATCAAATAATCCACTAGTTCATCATCCCCTTCACTATTCTTTAGTCCTTCCCCCATCTCCCCGCTTGATCATCCTAATAATACTAGATGTTCCTATATAATAATCTATCTATCTATATATATATAGATGTTTGTAAATTCATTTATTATTATTTTATTAATTAAGTTTTAGTTTTTAAATTTTTTGTCCTCACACGTGTTACAAATGGGACATAACATAGTTATTGACTTGAAAAGAATTATGACCTCAGAATGAGAACTCTGGCCCTAAAAACCCATATATTTTGGTAAAAAACACCAAAATTATACCCTGAGTTGAAAAATGGTACTGCCATAATCACCCCTTTTTTTCAAGGTTAAAATTACTTCCATTTATAGCCATGGCCTTAAATCCCCATATTGTTGTGAATAAAATCCTTAGAATCAACCCTCAAATAAAGAAGTCGTAATCCTGTAATCACCCCCATTTTTATTTAGGATTAAAATTACAACCTTTTGCAACCATGGCCTTAGCAATTGCTATCATTCCAAATGAAAACTTTAAAATCAACCACTAAATTGAAAAGTGGTGCTATGATTAGAACCTCCTTTTTTGTCCCGAGTTCAAATTGCAACTTGTTTGAAACCATAGCCTCAACAACCAACATTGTAGTAACCAAAATCATTAAATCTACTCCCATAATTGAAAAGAGGTACCACTAGAGGTGTTATTAGTAGCACCCTTTTCTATTTCAGTTTTATTATTCCAACAATTTTAAACCATGACATAAAAAGCAGGTATTGTTGAGAAAAAAAACATAAAAAAAAACTAAAAAGGGGAAAAGTGGGAGAAAAGAAAGAAAGCGAGGGCCAAAACCCCCAAAAGTAAGGGAAAAAGTATAGATTTTAGAATCAAATTAAAAAAAAAAAAATTTAATAAAAACAAAAAATCATAATTTTAAAATATTTATTAAAAAAAATTGAAAAAAAAACCATTCTCAACCTCCTATTTTTTAAAAATCAATTTACACATAAACACACACAAAAAGAAAAACTTAATTAAAAAAAAACTATCTAAAGTAAAAATATTTCAAAATAATAATAATAATGAAAAATAAAATAACAACAAATAAAAAAATATAAAAAAATGGAAAAGTAATCTTTTTAGGGGGAATTCCTAGAATTGTCCCTACACCCACCTAGCTCATCTATCCCACCCTTATCACTCTCTTTCCCCCTCCTCCCCGCTCCCTCCACCTTGTCACCCCCTTGCTTGCTTCACTTAGTGCCATAGGGGGGGGCCCTATCATCCCCTCCCATTCCACATTCCCACCTCCTAAAGGAATGGCAACCACTTCTTTAAGTGGTGTAGGGGAGGGAGAACTCTACCTTAAGGAACAACAATCACTTCTTTAACTGGCATAGAGGAGGGAGCTTTCCGCTCACCCCTCTTATTCCATTTTCTTGTCATTCCCATGGTGGAGAGAGTGGGAAGGATGGGGTGGGGGAACAAGAGTGGCAGGGTCAAATAGGTGGGCTAGTTTGGGGGAGGGGAAATTTCGGGAACCCCCCCCCTCCCCCAAAAAAATGTTTTGTAAATTATATGTTTGAGTTTTTGAAAAAAAAATTGTTATTTC
>JASDQU010103019.1:132071-144680 GCA_032191745.1 Picea mariana
AGGGCGAGGGGCGCTAGGGTTTATAGAGTTTTTTACTCTAAATCTTCAGGAAATAACATGCCGTTTAACATGGGCTTCTATGACGTTAATGTTAGATGAGACTGGGTTAATCCATTTCCACACCATTTGCCTCTCAAAAATACCAGATTCATGCAAGAACTGAATTATCATATGTCCATGTTATCTAATGAATTTAGGTCAAATTTTATTCTATCCTGCATAAACCAATAAATTAAATTCATCATTTCTAAATCATTTGTCATTGCGTTTCATTTTGACAATTGTTTTAAATAGTTTACACAGACTCATGTTTGATGAAATTGCATGCATTTGTAGATCTATTTCTATGGATTGAAAATATATATTTTATATAAATGTTATTATTTGATGAATTGCATGCATTAATAGATATATTTTATTAATTCCAAATATATATAATTTTTTTAATAAAAATGATATTGTTTCCTATTATTTCAATATTTTTCATGTAACATGTATCATAATTAAAAAATACATGTCTATGTTTTTGCAATAAAATTTTAACACAACCATATTTAAAAAATTGACATTTTCGCCTACAAACTAAAAAAACATGTTGATTCTATCAACACCTTTATTATTTATTATTATTATTAATATAAAGTGAGGTGTATTTTATAGTCTAATATGACACTTAGCATAAGTCATACCAATATAATATTTGAAAAAAAAAAGAACATACCAATATGGAAGATATTTGTATCATTGCTACTCATAAGTATAACAATCATAAATGTAATTATGAACAATTATTACAGTGTTATCAATAAAATAAATGAGAAAATAACATTTCATAAAAATATTTTTTCTTTGTAAACATGTTTAATCAACATATTGTATCTTGCTAGAAATTAAACAATTCACCTTGAAGAAGAATTAAACATTATATGACATTAATAGTTATAATTTTTCGAAATTATAATCCAAACTAAATGATTTCATTAATCTAAAGTTAAACATTATATGGCAACTATAAATTCTAATGAGTGATACATCTTAACTTTAATTTAAAAACAAAGAAATAATTTGCGTACTTATAATACATTTTATAAATCAAACAACAACAACAACATTACATGATTTGAAAAAACACAATATACATGTGTGTTATATTGTTTATAGCGCACCGGTGTGATTGAAAGCGCATCGGTGTGGTTGTTATGTAAAAATGAATCAAGAAACAATTTAATTGACAAAATACGTATGCAAACTTCCACAATTAAATTTTTACAGAGGTTGTGCTTTGCAGAGGCAATCACTCTTCGGTGCCTCTCATAATTTAGTGCATGGACTCGATCCTTTGTCACTTCCTGAATGCTCTACCTCACATCTTCTGCTCCACGATCCACTCAAATTTCTCCAAGATATCATCCTTTTCATTTTTGTAGACATAATATGACTTGGCGTCAATTCACTTGTAAATCACATACCTACACCTTCTCTTCTTCACCTCAAGGGGACTTATCAAATAAATATTTTAGGATGGGGATAATTTTGTAGCCCCAAAGTATCTGTAACCAAGGCCCTTGCTGGTGGCACCGAGAACATCAACTTAGTTCCCTTCCAATTTTGTCATTGTGGCCTCTACTTTGGCATAATTAGGACTGCCTAGCTCTACGATCAAAGCTTCCTAATGCCTTTCTTCCCTGTTCAACAAGAAAGGAGTTTGGTGGATGTCTTAGTTATAACAATGTGTCAATCTCAAGAATGACCTAAGGTCCATATTGTATAGTTAATTGAAGTTAAGAAGCACATTTAGAAAAACAATCGATGATTCATAAGCTTTGTCAACATGCCTGATCACTAAATATTAAGCATTGCATTGGCCTCGACTTGTTCCTCTATGATATCCTCACCCGTGTACTTATTAAGAAGCTCATCATGTTTCTTGTTCTCCACAAACATATGCTTGATCACTCTCTCATCCAAAAGGGGCACATGGAAACCAAAATCTTGCTCTCTTTTCTGCTAGTTTCCCTTATCCTTCTCTCCCATTTCTTCTGCCACATCCTCGTCTTCCTCAAATAAGACTAGCTTAATGGAAATGACCTCCCCACTCTTGATCCTCAACCTAGCCTCCCTCTAGATAAAATCGATCCTCTATGACTCCCTCAATGCTCTGGCCTCCATCTCCTCCTTCGTAGGTTGCTTGACTTTCTCCAAGATACCATTCTCGTGATACCTGTCACCATAATAAATGGCATTCATGATCCGAAAAGATATTTTAACGAAAATGGTTGAATTATTAAAGAAAGAGTTATTTTACCATTTAGGAAACCGATGAAAGAGGAAGAATTATAAATGAAACATGACAGCCATAAAGAAATATACACATCTGAACATAAGCATGAAGAACAACAAACCATAACAAGAGAAGTTGATAACAGAATTTGACAATTTCGCCTACGTCTCTGGGACTTTGTCTCAATGGGTGAGGATTTCTTATTTCTATTAAAAGATTTAAAAGTACATCATAACCATGCCAAAAAGGTTACAAACTAATCTTGTCTTGTTCTACCATATCTCAATAACCCAACAAAACCGACAACACTGAAATCAAATGAACAGAGCTCCCAGAAATGGCCCGCATAGGTGCTCTGCTTAATGGATTCTCTGCATAAAAATGGCTTTGGCTCAATAATTATTAATCATTTTCCTATTCTGAACCTCCTCCATGGCTTCAAGAACCTCTGGTTTATATAGATTTAAAGTGGGTAACAACCTCCCAACTTCTCCCCAAGATCTGGCCTAAAAAAGGGCCCAAGATCCTCCAAAAATGACCAAAATCTCCCAATATCAGGCCAAAAATCAATAAAAACCATATAATATAGTATAAAACCCACAAAATGGCATATAAATCAGGTGCAACCCCTAAAATATGGGCTCTTGGTCACTTGGCACCCTCCATGTAACCCTGGCACACTGGTCTGGCCCTTAGCTCCTGGCTCTTGGTCGTAGGTGTGGCCACATGGCCCTTCCCTCTATGCTCCACGTGCTCCATTCCTTAGCCCCCTGGTCATCAAACTTTGTTTATTCCCTTAGTCGATGGGCTAGTCCGACCGACCAGGGCTAACCGTGCCAACAAACGATACAATCGGGTCATATGGAGCGGTTATGTGACCGAGATCCGGGGTTGGAGAAAATACCATAACAATATCCCCTAGCCAAAACAAGATGTGGATCATGGTTATATGGTGAAGTTATATAGAGCATCCGCCGGGGGCTGAGGCCTAGCCTCAGCCCTATTATCTGCCGCATGAACTTTCACATAACTTTAAATACAAGTGGCACCATATGGTGTTAAGAACCACCATGTAGGCGAGCTGGTAGCCCAGCCTACGTGAAGACTATGGAACCCATGGTGGTCATGGGTTTGACCCCCATAGACCCTCCAAAATTTTACAAAACCTTCAATAAATAAATGGGTGCCACGTGGCAGCCCATGACTGGGTCACGTGGCACCGTACCATTCGCGCACAAACTGCCATGTGTCAAAACCTAATTTGACCACCTGTCTGTTGATGTGTCTGCCCAATCAGCATCCAACACACCTTGCACGTAAGCCTGTAGTCTAGTCATCTACCATGTGTCGTACGACTGTACAGACCCTCCATGTCACTCGTACGGACATGCTATGTGTCACCCTTGCAGTGGTGACACATGTCACAATATAACTGGTCCACTTATCACCATCAACTGCCCAATCAATGCCAACACATCCCTTCCATGTCACTGTATGACCGTATGACCCTATACAGTCAGCTGACACGTCAACACTGTACGAACTATAAAGTCATCAAATTTTGCGTGTTTGGAAAAATGAACAATTCACGATATCTTTCACATACAATGTCTATTTGAGCCCGTTCAAGTTACGTTGGGTTCATATCGACGAGACCTACACACACATTCGTTTTGAAGCCATTCTAAGAAATTTTATTTTTAGGCCTTCCTGGACCCATTTTGGTCCCGAGATCCAATTCTGGATCACACCTCCCCACTAAATAACTTTTGGTCCTCCAAAAGGTTACTAACCAGTCATCAAGTGCACCACCCCACTTATTCCCTGTCTTTAAACTCTGTCCTTTGCACCTGTCTCATCATGATCAACTGTAAAACAACCATGATAACTGACAAGATATTATTAGCCATTTGTACTCTGTCACATCTTACTGAAGCTACTATCATCCATGTAGACAAAATTACTAATGATAACATCAAAAATACGACTGCAAATGAGCTGATATGTTTATAATAATTGCACGACATTATCTTATCTTGAAGCAAAGTTTGATTGATCTTCCATTCTACAATCATCTCCTGTTCTTGCTTAAGATCAATTAATTGATTTGAAACAATTATAGGTGTGTTTCTTGCATGAGCTACCTTTCTTAATTGTTCCATTGTTTGAAGAGATTTATTTTCCTTTAAATGATGAGCATGAACCACATATTCTTTACCTGCTTTGATTAAATGATATTGATTATGTTCCCTGTAGAAGATTGCTTTGCGATCATCCAAATAAGGATTGCCTAAGACCATTCCACATTCATTGAGTGGCACCACATCACATGTTACCTCTTCCACAAACTTATATGAAATTGCAAATATTAATATGCATTGATTTGCAATGTGCAATTGATGATTGTTGCTTATCCATTTAAGTGTGTAAGGATTATGATGTATCTGTGTTTAATCCCAATTGTTTAACCAATTCTTCTGAAATCAAGTTAGATTGAGATCCACTATTTATCAATGTGTTGAACTTAGTATGCCTCATTATGACCCTTATGTGAAACAATTTACTTCTAGAATCAAATCCATCACCAATTTTACCTGCCAAACCAACCAATGAGACTTTAGATTCATCACCCGAATCCAATCCCAAGTCCATTGGTCATTTTGTTGCTGCAACTGTTTGCCTCCCATTCCTTTCTTTGAACCACTTTGGTCTCTTCTCAGTATGCAATTGCCAACAATGGTCCTCATCATTCCCTTCTTTCTTGCAATGATTTCAAGAGGGCTTCTCTTCCTTTCTTGCCAATGAATTTTCCTTCTTTCCATTCCACTTCCTTTTGTCCTCTTTCCTTGAAGACGATTCCCCTGATATACCAACTCCTGTTTTCCCTGCCTCAATGTACGTAGCTTGAACATAAACCTCATCAATATTAGTAGGTCCAAACATAAATACAGTGTTACGGATGTGTGCAGGTAAACCTCCTATATACTTCATAAGGGTTTCTTGGGTATGTAAAGGAATATCTAACATCAATGCCATTTTACAAAATCCGTCGGTGTATTCTTGCACTGTTTGTCCTTTTCTTAGTTTAAGAGATTTCCATTCAATTAACGCTTTCTCTTTATAACCCAAAGGATAGAATTGATTTCTAAGTGAAGAAACAAAAACTTGCCATAATGGAAATACATTACCCACTTGTCGCGTGCTATTTTGCAACTTTCTTTGCCACCAGATGAGTTTTGTGCCTTCAAGACAAAGCGATGCCAACTTGATTAGAGTGGCCTCATCTTTGATTTGTTGCACACTGCAATAAACCTCCATCTGTCTGACCCATTTTTCAAGCCTTTCTGCATTGAATTCACCATCATACATAGGTAATTTAAATTTCACATCAAGCTTAAGTAAAGGCATATCCTATTTATGTTTATGTGAATGTTTTCTTTCAGTGGATTTAGAACTTGAACTTGAAGCAGAAGAAGAATTTGATGGAGAAGAAGGAGGTGAAGGAGGTATTTGAGGAGGATCCTCTCCTTATTCACTTTTGACCTTTGAAGATTCACCTAGAATCAATCTCTTCCGTTCCAGGTAGTCCTCATATAGAACCTTCAGCATCTTCGACATGGCGAATAATTTTTTTCGAAAATCTTTCTCATCTTGAGAAAGTCCCTCTTTCGATGCCATCTTCTTACTTTGAGAAGTTTTCTTTCTTGATCCAATCTCAGGATTCTCTTCAAAAATATCACCTTCTCCACAATTCAACTTTTCCCTGGTAATGATGCAAACTCAGAAACCAACCATCAACTAGCTCTAATACCACTTGATCCGAAAATATCTTTTAATGACAATGGTTGAGTTATTAAAGAATGAGTTATTTTACCATTTAAGAAACTGATGAAAGAGGAAGAATCATAAATGAAACATGACAACCATAAAACAATATACAAATATGAACATAAACATGAAGAACAACAAACCATAACAAGAGAAGTTAATAACAGAGTTCAGAAATCTCGCCTACATCTCTGGGCCTTTGTCTTAGTGGGTGAGGCTTTCTTATTTCTGTTCAAATCTTTAAAAGTACATCATAACAATGCCAAAATGTTTACAAACTGATCCATTCTTGTTCTACCAAATATCAAGAACCCAACAAAACTGACGACACTGAAATCAGATGACTGGAGCTCCTAGAAATGACCCACAAAGGTGCTCTCCTCAATGGCTTCCCTGCATAAAAATGGCTTTGGCTCAATAATTATTTAGAATTTTCCTATTTTGAAACTCCTCCATGTCTTCAATAACCTCTGGTTTATATATATTTGAATCGGGTAACAACCTCCCAACTTCTCCCCAAGATCTGGCCTAAAAAAGGGCCCAAGATCCTCCAAAAATGACCAAAATCTCCCAATATCAGGCCAAAAATCAATAAAAACCATATAATATAGTATAAAACCCACAAAAAGGCATATAAATGAGGTGCAACCCCTAAAATCTGGGCTCCTGGTCACTTGGCACCCTCCGTGTGGCCCTGGCGTGCTAGTCTGGCCCTTAGCTCCCGACCCTTGGCCACATGTGTGGCCACATGGCCCTATCCTCTATGCTCCATGCGCTCCATTCCTTATCCCCCCGATCATCAGCCTTTGGTTACGCCCTTGATCGACTGAGGCTAACCCCTTATCTGTGCTAACAAATGATACAACTGGGTCATATGGAGTGGTTATGTGACCAGGATCCGGGGCTGGAGAAAATACCATAACAATATCCCCGCACCAAAAAAAGATGTGGATCATGGTTATATGGTGAAGTTATATAGAGCGTCTGTCGGGGGCTGGGGCCTAGCCCCAACCCTATTCTGTGCCGCATGAACTATCACATAACTTTAAATAAAAGTGGTGTCGTATGGTGTTAAGAACCACTATGTAGGAAGGATGGTAGCCCGACCTACGTGAAGACTATGGCGTCCATGGAGGTCATGGGTTCGACCCCCATGGACCCTCCAAAATTTTTCAAAACCTTCAACCAATAAATGGGTGCCACATGACAACCCATGACTAGGCCACGTGGCACCGTACCATTCACCGACAAACTACCACGTGTCAAAACCTAATTCAACCATCTGTTTGTTGATGTGTCTACCCAGTCAACATCCAACACACCTGCCATGTTAGCCTATAGTCCAATCATCTGCCACATTTTGTACAGATGTACAGACCTGCCATGTTAGCTATACGGATGTGCCATGTGTCACCCTTGCAGTGGTGACACATGCCACAATATAACTGGTCCACATGTCACCATCAATTGCCTAATCAACACCAACACATCATTTCCACATCACTGTACGACCGTATGGCCCTGTACAGTCAGCTGACACGTCAACATTGTACAGACTGTACAGTCATCAAATTTTATGTGTTTGGAAAAATGAATAGATCGTGATATCTTTCACATACAATGTTCGTTTGAGCCCAATCTAGTTGCGTTGAGTTTGTATCGATGAGGCGTACACACACGTCTGTTTTGAATCCATTCTGAGAAATTTTATTTTTAGGCTTTCCTGGACCCATTTTGGTCCCGAGATCTAATTCTGGCTCAGTTAATTAACTTGTGAATTTCATATCTAGACCTCCTCTTCACCTTGAGGGGGATTATCAAATATCTCTTTGATGTTTAGGAGGAATTTCCCAGCCGCACTTGTACAATTGATTATTGGAAGATGGCATGTTACAATATTTCAGTAACTAATTGTACAAGTGCGGCTGGGGAATTCCTCCTTGGCGTCAAAGATCTATTCAATAATCCCCGTAAGGAGAAGAAGATGAGGTATAGTTATGCGATCTACAGGTGAATTGACACTAGTTATTATGGTGACAGAGATGATGAGAACATTATCCCGGAAAAAGTTGAGCAATCTACAGAGGAGGAGATGCATGCCAGAGTGTTGAGGGAGTGACAGAGGATCGATTCTATTTAGAAGTAGGTTAGGTTGATGATCAAGAGCGGGGATGTTATTTCCATTAAGTTGGTTCTATTTAAGGAAGATGAGTATGTGGTGGAATAAATGGGAGAGCAAGACAAGGGAAACCAATAACACAAAGAGTGAGAGTTTGTTACCCATGTTCCCCTTCTAGATGAGAAAGCTATCAAGCACGTGGTTGTGGAGAAGAAGAAACACGATGAGCTTCTTAGTAAGTATATGGGTGAGGATCTCATGGAGGAGAATACCAAGGCCAAGGGAATGTTTATTATTTAGCGATAAGGCATGCTGAGAAAGCTTATAGATCATCGATTGTTTTTCAAAATGTACTTATTAACTTATATTAAATATACAATATGGAGCTTAGGTCCTTATTGAGGTTGACATAGTGTTATAATTAAGACATCCACCGATGTCCTTTCTTGTTGAAAAGGGAAAAGGGGAACTAGGAAGCTCTGATCGTAGATCTTGGTAGTCCTAATTATGCCGGAGCAGGGGCCAAGATGACTGACTTGGAAAGGAACAAAGTGGATGTGTCGGGTGCCACCGATAAGAGCCTCAATTATAGATACTTCAGGCTACAAAATTCCTCCCCATCCTTAAAGAGCTATTCGACAAGCCCCCTTGAGGTGAAAAAGAGGAGGTTTAGGTATGCGATCTACAAGCAAATTGATGCCAGTTCATATTATGGCTACATGAATGATGAGGGAAATATCTTGGATAAAATCAAGTGGCTTGCAAAGGAGGAGATGTGAGGCAGAGCACTGAGGAAGTGGCAAATGATCGATTCCATGCGCTAAATTATGAGAGGCAACAAAGAGTGACCTATGTTATTTCCTTCGCAAAGAAAAACCTCCAAAAAATTTAACTGTGGAGGTTTGCATATGTAGTTTGCAAATTAAATTATTTTTCTTCTGGCTATTACAGTTTCTACTATGCTTGACATTGTCTGGGTATATGATTCACATATAATCCTTTTTAGGCACATATATAGATAAAATGAATTTAAAATATAAAACAAAAACATATATAACTAATTTTTATTTATCAAAAAATGAAATTAGTTTCTGTTTGCAAAAAAAAATTGAAAAAGTAACTGGTGCTATTAACAATAACATATGCATCGGGTTCGATGCTCCTTATCAAACATAAGGCACTGAACATATGTGTGTTAAATATAATGCACATGCACATCATTATTATTCAAGCATCAATCTCTATAGTGGTGTGTTGTGATATATAGTGCACCGATTAAGGCTTGTCATACAAAACAACCCACGAGGCCATTTCACATATGAATTGTGTAACTCAGGGTGATTGGTTCTACGGAACACACCATTGTAGTGGAATTTGTTAATGTTAAACCAAGCAATGTGCTTGGTTATATGAAACACATCGAAACTCTATATTCCTTCAAGCACTAGTTTCTTTTAACTGGTGCGTTTTCTTTTCTGACGCACCAATAACAAGAACATTTTAAAAGATGCACCGCAATGATAATATTTAAATATTTTTTTCCCATGCAACTTACTTAATTGCACCGATGCGTTTTGGTGAATGTAACACACAAATGCTCCATTTCAACTTTGTATGTGTTGAATTGATGCGTTTGTATTATAAGGCACCGGTGATGTGGCATCCCATAAAATGAACTGATATGGTAAGTTATTATGTATTTTTCTCTTTGTGTTGTAGTACACATCACCGGTGCATTGTATTTATTTGACACACCACAGAGGAAAAATTTTGTTTCAAAAACTTAGATGTGCATTCGATTAATAGAATGTAAAGGTGTGTTTATCTCGATTGGTGCACTTCCTAGCATCTTAGGGATGCTTTCCATAAGATGTACTGCACTGACAATTTGTGAAAATTTGGCACGTTGCCGCGCTTTTTAAAATATCGGTGCGTTGTTTGGATGTAGGCACACCTACAAGTGAAATTGTTTTATATCAACTTAAGCGGTGTGATGTGTTAATATAAATGCATTGGTGCTACCATTTTATTAGAGCATCGATGTTTTGTTTAATGATGCATTATGTCATCAAGAGCACTAGTCACAAATTTACCATCAAAAAACCCCACAACACTGGTGCATTTGGTTAACATAAATGCACCGCCGACCCAATTTTGATGAAATGTAAACCCGATGATGCGCTTTTTCTAATTGACAGTACCGGTGCGCTATAGTTTCTAGAGCATTGACACGATGTTTAGTGGTGTGTCGTATAGTATAATGCACCGATGTAGTTTGTGGAAGTATGGGCACCACTCCGTTATATTGGTTTATTGAAAATTAAGCGATGCGGTATGTTATTATGAATGCACTGGTGCTACCATGTCGTTGAAGAACTGTCGTTTTGTTTAACGATGCGTTATGAATTGTAGAGCAATGGAGATGGGGCATCAAGGGAAATTCCATGCAATGCCAAATCGATTAGTATATGTTCCGGTGCGGTAATGTTAATGGCACCAATGCATTTGTTTAAAAGTTGCACCACTCAGTTATATTTCATGTGTCATTTTTTAGTGTTGCGCTTGGTTAAATGCAACACACCGGTGCTTCTGTGTTTGAAAAGCACCAACATGTTAATTACTAGGCATTTTCTTTTATAAGACACTAGATGTGGTTCGTTTAAGCGAAAGCACCAGTTGAGTATAGTAAAAATTAGATGCACCGACTGTGGTGCTTACTGTGAAGTTATCACATGACACACCACTCTAGGGAGAGCCGAATTGAAACAATGCACCATATGGTGTTGGAATTGGTTTTTGAAAAAATTCCCAAATTTCAAGCTAAATTCAAATCATTGAGCCGTTCAGAGGAAATGAAAATTCGTGGTAATTTCCAAAAATTGGAAATGTCTGGAATCGACCGGTGAAGCTATCCAACTCACCAAGGAGCACCGAAAACATGGCATTTGTGAAAATAGAGTAAGCATCGATGCTTTCTTGAGATATTGGAAGCACAGGATGAGGTGTCATAATGAAAATCAGTTTGGTAATTTATTTTTATTTACACATACCATGCTACGCCATAGGACATTTTTTACACACTAGTACATATGATTTAATGGCATCGATGCACTTTGATCGATGCTTGTTATTTTTTTTATAACTTATGATGACACATTTGAGAATCTGCACGCTGGTGTGATATGTTGTAGTTGAGCACCGAGGTGGGTGTATCGTATAAGCACACCGAAAAAAATATCTGCAAAATATTTCGGTCACTCACGTCTGCTAACAACCTTCGCTATGAACAGTGATGGTGTGTTCGAACATTTAAGAACTAGTGCAATTTTTTTATGTGCGCACCAATGCATAAGACCTTAAAGGTGCACCCGAAATAAAAAAACCACTGCAAAAATCTTCGACCTCCTGCCTTCGCTATAAACAACTAAGGGACAATTTTTTGGGGGAGGTTATGTAAAAAACTTCGCAAGAAGGTGTTCTCCTTGTAGATCTTCCAACACCAATTTTATTAAAGTTAGTCTCTGCTACAAAGACAACCACTTAGTACAACATATCTCAATTATTTTCTCAAATTTAGTGTATAACTAGATACCATGGTTGAAACCACAGTCAATAGATTTCAAATAAAAACATAAATACTTTGATCCCTTCTGGAAACGAGTCTTTTTGTATTGTAGAATGTTTTGTATGTGTATACTATGGCCCTCTAGAGTCACGTTCATAACCAATGAATAGTTTTGAGCATTGATTTGAATTCTTGTAGCTTTCATATAAATCCTTAAAGTCTCATGTACCTTTAGTGCACCCACAACATAGCCATTTCCAAACAACAAAACATCATCTACAAAGAGTAGACGTGACATAATTTGATTTTAGCCCAATTTAATTTCTTTTAAACCACCCATGTCTTTAGAATGGATCAATAACTTTCTCAAGCCATGTACAAAAGGCATGAATAAGAGCCATTGATGAGGACTAAGAATGAAATTGAGGATAGACACCCTTCAATCTAGTTTACCAATGGTAGACTAAACCCAACATGATATAAAATTAATCTTAGATATGACCATGAAACTTTATCATATGCTTTAGAGTGGTCCAAATTTACAAAAAATATGACAATTTCTTTGTTTTATTGGGAGAAGATACTTGTGAGTTACTCCAAATCCATGATGTATATTGTTAAGAACCAAACATCAATATAGCATAGAAAAACCTCAGGAAAATTACTCAACGCCTTGAAAAAGAGATAATTTCAGATAATAAGCCTCTTCGAGGGGGCAACCTCATTTTACCCCACTTAAATGTTCAAGTACAAGATGATTCAAAATGAAAATGTCTCCTTGGTATATATAGGAGACTAGGAGGTATAATTACAACT
>JASDQU010103019.1:150436-183367 GCA_032191745.1 Picea mariana
TTCCATTTTTTTTTGTAAAACTGTATAAATATACCATAGAAAGAAAGTACAAAGGTTGGACCTTTTTGTGTCGATTGTAACAAAGTTTTTACATTTTGAGAGTTAATACAAAGCAAATTTGAAGATTCTCAATTCTGTCATGACTGTGTTATGAGTTTGTTTTCTTGTATCTCATATTTCATTTCATTTCATATTCATAACTAATGAATGCTTCGTTATAATTTAGTACGACCACTACTATAGCGAATGAATTTTGGTTTTCTATAATTTTTTACTGTTTTTCCTTTGTACTAGCTATCAACAGGTATAAGACCAGTCGACACTTTCAGAATTCTATATATATTTTATGCTTCATCGGGTTATTTCCTTACATTTTTCCTCTTCTGTTTATACGTGAGATTCTCCCTTGATAGGAGCCTTACTCGATAGACATCTAAATGTTTTTCCCCACCTCATACATTTTATTAAGATATAACTCAGTTACGGGAAAGAGCCTTTGATTTGTGCCCCTATTTTATTCCTGAAACTGTAAACTCTCTTTTATATGACCAAATTGAGACAACACTTAATTTACCTCTAAGGTTTTCTTATTTTTACTTTTCCTCCATGACTATCCCTATACCAACACAACCCAATATCGAACCCGGATTATCAAATCAAACACACATTGCCTTAAACCTTTTCGATACTATTCTCAAAACATCTACTACCTGGGTTGAACTCGAACGTTCATGGGCAGCGATTGAACAGGACATAACCATCCAGGAACAGTTGGAAGCTAGACAACGCCAACATAGAAATCTTCCCTAGTTTCCCTTGCCGAAGGTTGACATTTCTCTCTTATCTACCCTTTACCCACTTTCATATGCCTAGACACTGTACTTCTAAGCCTTAAGTACAGACTCTGGAACAACATTCACTATATTAGGTCACAATCCAAGAAGTGAACAAGATCCAGGAGAAGCTTCCACAAATACATAAGAATATGTCTGCCTTTGAATTGAATGAAAGGATTGAACCTTCAATATTCGTGGTAGCATTGATGGATAGGTGCACCCAATGCATTGAATATGGAAAAGCGAGTGTAGCCTAGATAAAATGAAAAATCATGCACATCGTCCACTTTCTCCACCCACTCTCCCTTTCACCCTCCAATCTGTCACACTCTACGTGTCACTTACCCTGTCTATACCTACCACCCACATTCTTGCATCCACTCATCCCACCTCCCTATTGGACACTTGTTCCCACATCATCCTATTCGTGAACAATTACTCTTCCCCGTAACCATTAGCGATCCCATAACTAGCCAACGTTGAGCTACTTGTCTAATTATTTCTCCCATGTCTTCAACTATAATTCTTTATCCTAGTGAATTCATATGAAGGGACAGATGGCAGTGGGATCAAATGACAAAGATAGTAATCCAAATGATTATGGTGGCCTTAATGGACATGTGTACCCGACTTCAAGATCAAAGGAAAACAAGCGCATCTACAAGCAGGCGAAGAGACGGAGGAAGTGCCAACAAAACTCAACAATATTTGCATGTTGTTATTTTATTTAGGTGTATTCTATTTTTAGTCATATATTGTGGGAAGTCCAACGGTTTTCAGTTGTGACAAATTTTCTATAAATAGATAGATTTTATATCTATTCAAGGCCGCTTCTTGACGAATGTAAAAGAGAAAACCTTTTTTGAATATTAATACAAGTGCAAACAAAGATTCTAAGTTTCGTTCAATTTGAGTTATGTGTTCCCTCTGTGTTTCCATTTCTCTGAATTTATTTCTCTAGTTCTTGAAGAGTGAATGATTACAATTTAGTACTAAATCTACTGTGATCATATTATATCATAAGTTCATTCAGTAACAACTTTTCCTCTTTTATTACTGTGAGTAAAAAAAGACCTATGATTTGCATGAATTATTGTATTTTTATCTCCTTTTCAAGGATGCATCTTCTACTGCAAACAAAGTGAGACTTATCTGTAATTGATACCTGACTTTGTTTAACAGTTTTGTAAATCAGTTATACATCATTTGACATTATAATTGCGACTCAGATAATAGGATACAACCTTTGTATGGTCTTATCATTAATTTCATTTAAAAATCATTTCTCAGAAAATTGAAGGTAGAAAAAGCACTCATAAAAACATTTCATTTAAAACCTTTGATGCCTGACATTATTTTAGAATCAATCTCAGAATCAACATCTTTTTGGCGCCACTGCCGGGGATGGAGAAACAAAATATTTTTTCCCTGGGAGAATGAAAACGTTAAATTTGGGTCTTTGATGGTGAACAAAGATTGAATATGTGGATACTTCTTACTTTATCTTTCACCTGACGACTCCATTGTAGACAAAACTGGCATTCAGTCGAAAGAATACCAGAAAAAACCCAAACAAAAAGGAGACTACGTCAATTTCAGATCCTAAAAAATTGTTGAAACCAAAGGGATATCTCAGACAAAATTTTGCATCAGCAGGTAAGGTCCATCAACCTAGAATTACGCAAGTTAATGCTAAGATTCCCGCTAAAGAACTAAATCTTAAAGAAAAATTTAAACAAGTTCATTTTGCATAAGCATCAACAAGTAAACCTGAAGTGAAACTTGAAACTCCAAAGGTAATTATTCCTTAAATAAAAAATGAGTTTGACCAGACCATCCCTATTTCATTGATAGATACTTTTACCAGTGAAAACAAATAATCCATTTCAATCCCTACTATCATTAGTACTCAGCCGATTCTTTCTATTCCCAAAGTAAAAGTTTTTGTTTCCAAAAATCCTGAAGATTATTTTCTATACTCAAATTCATCCCCTATTACTTCTCCTATCCATACATCAGGTAAACCTAAGGAACCAAGCTCAAGTTTTACTTTTCCCCCTCACCTAGATCTTCCATATTCCAATGATCATTTTCCCGAACTTCATTCACAACATCCCGAAGTAGTAAAAAAGTCAGTAGATCATTCTTTTGAAGTTTTTGAAAATCTCCTATTTAGTCCTCGAATTCCCTCTCCTAGACTTTCAATAATAGTCGGTGTTGGTGTTGGAGGTGTTGGAGGTGCCAGAGGTGCAAGGGCTAGTGGACAAGCTCAAACCCCTAGGATCTTTGCCAAGGTCACTTCTAGATACATTCCCTTATTTCTTCATGTTCTCCTGCATGATTTACTTGAAAATTACATGAAGAGCCTCCCTAAATTCACAGGAAAAGGGGATCTAACAACAACAATAGAACATATATCCTTTTTTGATCAATTTGTTGATATTCTTGGCATTGAGCACGAAGATGTTTACACAATATTCTTAGTATATAATTTTGAAGGACATGTAAGAACTTGGTTCAGAGGACTTTCAGTAGGTTCTATATGATCATATAATGATCTGGAAACCTCCTTCCTAAGGCAATGGGGTGAGAAAAAGGACAATCTATATTACCTAACCGAATTTGGAGCCTTGAGAAAGAAAACATGTAAATCAGTCTTAGAATTTATCCAAATATTTAATAATCTTTATCACAAAATATCGGCCGAAGTTAAACCTTCTCAACCAACTACAAAAGTCACTTTTGCAGGGGATTTTGATTTTGATTTCACTCTACTTTTGAAAGAAAGAAGATATGCTACTTTAGCGGGAATGAAACACGATGCTATAGATATTGAATCAAATATGATGGCATCCAAGAAGTTGAAAACTAAAGTTGAGATGGGAATCAAAGAACCCATGTGTTTTAAAATGCAGGGCCCTCTGGATCTGGAAAGTTTGCAGAGGAAAAAATGGATGAGATGGCCAAAATGATTAAAGATCTATCGAACAAAATTTCCAAGATGGAAATAGAACAAGACAAACCTGATCCATACGTTAGGAATCAATTCAGATGAAATCCTAATCCTCAGATACAGCAAAGGAAAATAAAAAATGAGGATCAAAAGATTCAAACTTCGTTTAAAACTGGTAATTTCATGCAGAGAGATGAGGTGCAAGATTATGAGGAATTAGAGGAATATCTAAACAACCTCAACGATGATGATCTTGAGCCTCACCTAACCAAACAAGATTATGAGAAATCCTTAGATCTGGAATCTTTGTTTAATAATGATGAAAACATCAACAATCTAGGGGAGTCCACATAAAAAGGTCTCGTTGACTCAATAATGGTCGAGCTTCAACACAAATATGTTTTGAGTCCAAGAGAAAAAGATTCTACAAATATTACACCAAAAAATATTTTATCAGGAAACAAAGAAAATGAGGTAGCAGTTACAAAACCATCAACTGAAACGCAAGCTTCCCGAATAAAACAAGTTGAAACAAAAGCAGTGCAAACTAAGAAGCCAAAAAATACAGAAGATGAAGTTCAGACTAGGGAAATTGAAAAACCAATTGGGACTTTCAATTTAGAGAATGAACTCAATAAAATTAAAATTCCAATGCCTCTAGTTGAACTTATTAGGAACCCGATCTATAAAAAATAAATCGCTAAAGCAATAAAAAAAAATTTATGTTGAATGTCAGGCTGATGTTATCAATTTGCAGGACAAAAAACCTACAATCATGTTCGGACCACACATTGAAAACAATAAGGATTATGTTGCCCCGTTCTATATTACATTGATTGTGCATGATCATTTACTTCAAAATTGCATGCTAGACGCACGATCCTCGCATAATTTAGTGCCTAAGATTATCATGGAAAAATTGGGCCTTGAAATTATGATACCTTATCAAGATTTATACTTGTTCGATTTTAGAAAGGTTAAGTGTCTAGGTGTGATTAAAGATTTAGTTGTAAACCTTGCTTAGGTTCCTGTGAAAAGTATCCTTATGGATGTGTTTGTTGCTGATTTTCCTGCCAAGTATGGTATGCTTCTATCCAGATCTTGGGGTGTCAAGCTATGAGGATCAGTTCAGCTAGACATGACCTATGATACAATTCCATTTTTGGTGGACAATTTACTCGACTGTACAGAGAAACTAGACTGGCGTATATTGTAAGTGACCCTCAAAACCCCAATAACTACCCATTCTACGTTGTTGATCAAGATTTAGGCAATTGCATATTATCCATAGATGACGATTTTGAAGAATGTATAGAAGAAGAAAATCAAAAAATAGGAATTTCAAAGAAAAATATAAATGTTAGAGAAGGGATGTGGAAAATGTTCTTCGATGATGCTTCATCCTGCGAAGGAGCCGGAACTGGAGTTTTATTCGTGGCACCAGGTGATGAGTATGCTATTCCTTTCTCTTATAGATTACAATGGGATGTTGATTGTACCAATAATGTTTGTGAATATGAAGCTTTAGTTTTAGGATTAGAAGCTGCAAGAAAATTAAAAATCGAACATTTGATAGTTTATGGTGATGATGAGCTCATTGTAAAATAAATAAAACAACAATATCAATCTAAGCATCTGATATTGAGATCATATATAAATTTTGTCTAGGATATTATAGAGAATTTCTTCTCATCCTTTAATATTCACTCTATTCCCATAATGAAAAATCAACAAGTTGATTCTTTGGCCAAAGCTGCTGCGACTTTCATACCACCTATTGCTTTGAAGTTGAAATATCATATTGAGATGAGACATAGACCTTCAATTCCAAACAATGTTCAACATTGGAAAGTATTTGAAGATGATGAACAAATCAAACAATTCCTAGAAATGGTAGATGATTTTTTTGAGACCCACATAGATCAAGAAAATCAGAATGATCCTTCTTGGATTATGCAGGAAGGAGAGAACCCATCAAAGTTCCAAGATAAAATTGCAAATCACCGCATGCTCCTACTTAAAAACAATCAAATTCCCAGAGGTCTGATCCCTCTAGAAAGGTTGTTTGACCCAGATGATATACCTTTAAAGTCTACCTTGCAACATCAACCCGAAGAAGTTGAATATTGTAATGTAGGAACTAATCAAAATCCCAAAATGGTCAAAATATCAAAATATCTTCCAGCACAAATAAAGAGTAAATACATTGAGTTACTTAAACATTATAAAGATGTTTTTGCATGGTCTTATGATGATTTAAAAACTTATGATACTTTTTTTATTGAACGCATGATTCCCTTAAAACATGGTATTAAGCCTTTCAAGCATAAGCTTAGACAGATAAACTCAATTCTTCTGTCGATAATAGAAAAGGAGGTTAAAAAACTCCTTGGTGCAAAAATCATCGTTCCCCTCAGATACTCTGAATGGGTGGCCAATTTGGTCCTTGTTAAAAATAAGAACAACGAAATAAGACTCAGCGTTGATTTTGGGAACTTAAATCGGTCTTCTCTTAAATATAACTACTCGCTCCCAAAGATGAACCATGTTTTAGAGAAGGTAGTAGGGGCTAACATAATTTCTATGATTGATGGTTTCTCGCGATATAATCAGATTGTTGTTCATGAAGATGATAGAGAAGAGACTACGTTTACTACTCCATGGGGAACCTTTATGTATGATAAAATGCCTTTTGGTTTAATGAATGCAGGAGAAACTTTCCATAGAGAAATGGATATCACATTCATTGGTGAGAGAGACACGTTTGTTGTTATTTATCTAGATGACCTGACAAATTTTTCCAATTCTGATGCAGAACATTTAATGCACCTCAGACAAACTTTTGAAAAATGCAGAAAATTTGGTTTGTCTCTTAACCCCAAAAAATCACACTTTGCTATGCAAGAAGGTAAACTTTTAGGTCATATAGTTTCAAAATATGGAATCAAGGTTGATCCTAAACGAGTTGAGGTTATTGACCTGATTAATATTCCTAGAAATAGAAAAGAGATTCAATCTTTTTTAGGTAGATCATTTTTTTGAGGAGATTTATTCCTAACTTTGCTGAAATAATCAAATTGATTACATATATGATAAAAAAGGGCAGCGAAGTAAAATGGACTGCAGAAGCCAAAGCATATTTCAAGCATGTTAAGAAATCTATAGGAGAAGCACTAGTATTGGTAAGTCTGGACTATACAAAAGAATTCTTAATCTTCTCTTTCGCTTCTAAACATATTGTTGCAGCAGTGCTCCTTCAAAATAACGAAGAAGGATTCGAACAACCAACAACCTTTTTCAGCAAAAGCCTCGAGGATGCAGAGATAATATATGTTATACTTGAAAAACAAGCTTATGCAATGGTGAAGGCTCTCAAGGATTTCATAACATATGTCTTGCACTCCAAATTAATTTCTTATGTACCAACAAATGTAATTCAATATATTTTGGTTCATCCAAACAGTTATGGAAGAAGAGGTAGATGGTTGGCTAAAATTCAAGAGTTTGATTTAGAAGTGAAACCAACCAAGCTAGTGAAAGGTCAAGGTCTAGAAAGGTTGTTAGCTGAATCAAATTTCAGAGTGCTTGGAATAAATAACTTCGAATCACATGATTCTCTACTAGATATAGGGGAAATCGACAATCAAGCACCTATAATTCATATTGAAGATAAGTTTTCTTCCTCTGCCTAGTATCGTGATATTTTTACATACCTCCTTACTTTTCAATGCCCAAATGACATGACTCCTTCTAAAGCAAGAAATTTAAAGATACATGCAATTAAGTATTGCATTATTGATGGAAAACTATACTAGAAAGACCCTCTGGGTTTCTTGTTATGTTGCCTGATAGAATCCGAAACATAAGGTGCCATTTACGAATTTCATGAAGGAGTATGAGAAGGACATCATGCCTGGAGAGCAACAACTTACAAAATTTTAAGGGCAGGATATTATTGGCCAAAATTATTTACTCATGTAAATGCAAGGGTCAGAGCTTGCAATCCATGCCAACTGTTTGGTAGTAAGCAAAGTCTTCCTGCCTTACCTCTAATTCCAGTAAAAGATGAAGCTCATTTCCAACAATGGGGCCTAGAATTCATTGGAGAAATTCATCCGTGATCAAGTGCTCAACATATATGGATTCTAACCGCTATCGATTACTTTACGAAATGTGTTGAATCCATTCTAACTCAGAATGATACAGATTCGGTAGTAATAAAATTTCTGGAAGAAAACATTCTAGCAAGATTTGGTTGTCCTAGAAAAATAGGTATTGATAATGCTCAGGCTTTTAAATCTATGGCAATGATCAATTTCTGTCAGAAATACAATATTATTTTAGGTCATTCTACAACTTATTAGCCTCGGGTAAATGGGTTGGTTGAATCATCTGACAAGAGTTTGATAACTATAATCAAGAAAGTTTTGACAGAAAATAAAAAAAGCTTGGCATATTCACTTAAAGTACGCATTATGGGAAAACCAAATTGGCACCAAGAGATCTATAGGTATGTCTCCTTTCCAATTAGTTTATGGTACTGATGTTATCTTTCCTATTAATCTTTCTCTTCCTGTGATGAAACTATGACAGGATGCAAATGAAGAGCCAAACGATGTTACGAGAAGAATGAATCAAATCCAAAGACAAGGAGTTTCTTCCTAGCGATTTAGTTTTAAAATGGGAAGCTAGAAAGGAAGATGCATGGAAACATGGCAAATTCGATCTTCTCTGGTTTGGACCATTCAAAATTGCAGCTGCTGAGGGAAAAAAATCATTCTCATTAGAAAATATTGATGGAGAAATTCTTGACGCTCCTATCAATGGGCGTTATTTAAAACATTTTATGCAGTAGTTACATTTTAGATTTCCATTTTATATATCAGATTGGATTGACATTGGCATTTTAATTTTCAATTGTTCTTTTCTTTTTGTAAATTACCTGAGTCATTTGATCATCTATTGTAAATATTTTCAATAAATTTATGATTGCCTGATATCATTGAAACGAAAAATAAAAACATTTGTATCACATAACATCTCTATTCTACAAGATTTTTTGACATTTTTCATTTTATTCCTCTTGCAGAATAGATCTTGTTGAATAGGAGATGAGGCTAAATAAACTGGCAGAATAGATCTTATTCGACACTTGTTTTTCAAACATTTGATTTCTCTAAAAAACGATGATAAATTAATAATCTGCCTTGCTAAAAATTCAAAAGGAAAATAAGGTATGAGTTCCTACTCTTCTTATAGTTCAAATAAAATTTTAAGAAAATTCTTTTTGAAATGAATGTGAAGGAATTTTTTCTCATGATAATATTATCACCTAACCTAAGAATCAGAGAGGTATAAAATTACAACATAAAGTGTCATGCTGATAAATTCTAAAGCCATCTCTGAAATGAAAAAGAAAATGATAATAAATAAACTCGAAAGAAGTTTGAACTAAAGACACAAACTCGTGTCGGATTAGGATATTTTGTTTCAGATCCTCCGAATCTTTGATTTGGTTGCTTTTTACCTATCCCCAGATTTTTATTCACTACAAATTTTCTTTTTCCTTTCTCCCCTTTTTTAGTCTTCATAGAAAGAAAGAAACTTACCTTGACTTTGAAAACTTAAAAACATATTTTCAAAACAAGATTAGGAGAAAATCTTTATATTCCTTTGATTTTAATTGAAAAAGTATGTCTAGGTTAATCCTGGTAATTTTATCTCTTCTATTAGACTTTAAACTAACTAATTCACTCAAGGTTGATCCATGAAAGATTAAGATTTCCATAAAAAAATTTCCTATAGGTGAAGGTGTATTGAAAATTGGAAGAAAGTTAGTTTTAGAGTATTCTTAAAATTGTTGACAGACCTTATTTTCAAAATTTTAAACAGATATCACCCCTTGTATGTTACATACAGATTGATTGCCCCCGGTTCAAAATATTAAAATATAAGACATATGGTGAAAGGAAATTCATAATTTGATTGCCCCCATCTTGTACAAAAGAGATGATTAAAGGAAATTCATATATTGATTGCCCTCATCTCAGTGAAATGCAAAAGTGTTAATTGAAGTGGTGAAAGGAAATTCAATGGGAGAAGTAGATAACTTCACCAGGGTACTGAACAAGCTCGCTGGCAGTGAAGAAATATCTATGATATATGTAAGGTTGTCATACATATACATATATCATACGTTGTTATCTAGTTCTCTTTCCAATGATATTTACATCCTGAACCAACTAGGGATCCCCTAAATAAATTGTTACATCTGCTTAACCTTGAAGCAAACAAAGTCAATCAAAGACTGATATTTTAGTTAAATTTATTTTGATTATCTTAAACAATTCTAAAATAAGTTTTAGGAAAAGGAAATTTTAAATATCCTAACTTGAGATCAATCATTAAGTATGTTTTGAAGGTTTTTTGAGATTTGGTTAAGTTCATTTTTCTATGTATGATTAATTCTTAAATAAAACTGGAACACGTTATTCAAAAAGAAATAATGACTCCATTTACCCAATAAAGGAACTTGGTCTACTGTTCTTTCGCACCTCACAGGGAGCCACAATCCCCAGGTGGAGCCTATGTTAGAACATGCATAATTTTGAGCTTTTGAGCTTTATATATTTTACCTCTTAGAAATACAATTTTACCCAAAAAAGAAAAAAACTTTAAAAGCGACCATTTAAAATTAAAATAAATCCATTGGTTGTTATTTATCAATAAAGCGCTTATGATATCTATCGTCAATGAGTTACTCTAATTTGATCAAACGATCCTAATGATCTCTGAAGTTTAGAATTTGCCTGAGTTTTAAAAGAAATTCTTTAACGGTCGCTTTGCAACTTCGTGCTTCAAGTATTTCAGAAAACCTAAACAACAAAAACCCCTAAACTCTAAAGTCCCGAAGATAGTCACTCATGATAATTCCTAAAGGATTTATGGACACGAGTCATAAGACACATGTACTTTAAGAATCTTTTCTTGGGTTGACACATGGAACTTATTTTTGACATTTACATCAGATGATTCACACATTTTCAAGTGACACATGGCACCTCTCTTTTCTTGACACATCATCAAGAATGACGTCATCCCTGCCACGTCACTCCGAGAGATTGCTCTTCGGGAGTTTTTTATTTCAAAATCCTCGGAGTATCAAAGCATCGAAGTAAAGTAATTAAAAAAGTAAAAAAGGGTTTCAAAGATTTAATAAAGAAGTTACCGACTTTAATTAGTCATGATTAAGCATTAATTAATCACTTCACAGTTTCGGGCTTCGGAAAATTTCCCTTGTGCTATATTCAAAACTTCTGAATTCCGAACTTCTGAAATACTTAAAGTTAATACAACATTTTAAAACATGATTAATTAAGAGATAAAAGTGATTACTTAGATATTAACTCCTCCATGAATTCGGACTTCGGGAGATTTCCACCCTGTCAAATCCAAAACTTCTGAACGCGAACTGTCGAAGTATTAATGAAATTTATGATTGATTAAGGTTAATGATTTCAAATAAATATTGTGAATCACCAGGTAATGAATTCCATTAATTTTAATAAATTCTTCGTCAGTAGAGCTATACAAAGTTCGATAGACTTTTTGAATAAAGCACTTCGAATTTCAAAATCCTTTTTACCATTTGCAATTAGCAGATTTTTATTCAGTGTAGAGATTATAGAATTCTCTTGTCACAGGTGGGATAATTCTGTTTCCTTAAAGATTATGGCACCACGAAAAGTTGCAAAGAAGCTTGATGCATTAGGTGATGATTCAAATCCAAACACGGATGTTCTATCAGACACAAATCTATGAGTTGCAGATGCCATTAAAACTTGGAAGCAGGTGTTTGATATCTTGGAGCATGAGATTATTAATTGTCCAAATGACTCTGCCGAGGAAGACGATGAGTCTTTTGCAGCTAATCTTAGATTTGTAGCACAGTTGGAACTGCATAAGATCGTTGCACAACCCATAATTATATTCTAGAATGATATGATAAATTGGGCTTTGGAACATGTTGACAACCAAACCAGGAGCGTCATCAACCACCAGTAGGTCACCGTCGGCTCTTTCCGACTAGAGAACCTACAAGTAATGTACAAGATTTCCCTTACCCCTAAATACACTTACAATGTTTCATTTCTTAAACCAATATGAAAGCGAGATAAGAAAGAGGCCTACCTCATCTAGATGTTCAATGAATTTCACCATTGATCACTTTGACCCAAAGCTATATACCTGGAACTATTTCTCAACAACCAAGCAAAACAAGAATATGGTGATAATATAAAAGGTTAGCACATTAGATAGAATAATCCATTAATATACATAACAAATACGCCCATGGATAATAACTCAAATATTTGCAAGATATCAATTAGACGGGAAATGAGTATTTCTATTAATAAATGATCAGCAGAAGTGAAAATATTACAGACTTCCATGTCGTCACAGTTCAAAACTGAGAAACTAAGTTCCTTCTAGATGGGCCTCCACCACTTCAATCATCCATCAAAGGCAAGCTCATAAGAGAGAAACAATGAGGTTCTCAATCAATAAGGGAAGAGCTTAAGGGATGAACATTGTGTTCACACTTAAAGGACAAAGGGATGTAGACTCAATATGAAGTAAATAATTTCTCCAGAGTAACTTTGCTCTCAAATTTGAATTATTTCTCTCCTTTCCATAGCTCGGAATTGGCCCATTTATAGCCTTCGAAATGGAACTGAAGGGCCAAGTCGAAACGTTTCCAGTATATGGAAGGCCAAGGATCATAGATCTCATGTCGTGACATGGAAACCCGACAACAATTTTTATTTTTTGGCACAAATATCGATGTACGTGATATGTAGTGGAGCAGCCTGCGTATACGCATGTTGTATAGTAGGCAAGATGTTTACATGTGGAAACATATGTATTTTTGGCTCTGGATTTTACAAACAGGGATGATAAGTCTACATGGGGAAATGGAGAAAGGCCTTCTTTGCAAGATTGCATAGGGTGAGGAAAATATTGCTATAACATATGCCCCCTAATGTGTGAGGTCAGAGGAGTATCTGCAATGGCCGAAATACATTATAAAAAACCTAGAAGTGGAGTGATGGGGAACCAACTGGAAGAACTAGTTGCTCATTAAATTTTGCACCGACTTTGCATACATGGTTGCTAATAAAATTACACTGCATATCCATGTGAAAATATACCAAAGAAGTGTCTGTGGCCATGAATAGGAAAATAAAAATGTGGTTACATGCCAAAAATTTGTCATAGTCATGAACAAGGCCCAGTAGAACTAGTCTCAAAATCAATATGAAGATATTTGTATACAATGGAGTACAATATGATCTCCCATGATCACTGAAGTCATATAGGTACTAGTCCAATGAAAAGGAAGCAACCACTCGAGAAAGTTGGGGCCACATAGTGATGTCTTCAAGTCTTCTACATAATCCACCAGGGGTGTAAGTCTACATCATGTGAATAAAGGAGTTGAGGTCGAAAAAAATGAGACATTGTTTTATTACTGGTCATTGAGGTATATTGTTAATAAACGCGAGACAACCTACCAATTATGAAAGTAGGTATCAAGGCACTGAGTACATTGTTACAAGTGTGAATAAAGGAGCTGATGTCGAACCCATGAATAATCCATCAATCAGGAGACATTGATGTATTCCCAAATGTCGATGGTGAGAGAGCTTGCCACTAATGACTGCAAGCCTCAAGGTACTCATAAGACTCTAGGTCTTGTTTCCAGAATAAATGGGCTGAATTCGATGGAAAGAGACTCGCTGAAAGGAGAGAATTAAGGCATCTCTCATCAGTCAACACAAGGGACAAAGCAGGAGCTTCATGATTTGGTGGAAATTGGACGAAGAACATGTTCATGAACCAACAACACTACGCGTCTTTCACATGTGCCAAGTAAAAGCGATACACAAAAAAGACCCTCTAAATAGCAGCCAATGATGAAAACTGCTGACAAAGGCGAGGAAACCATCAATAAGGCTAATGGAATCCAAGACACTTCACAAATCCAAATGTGTGAATATATTTCTTGTCGTCGAACACAAGGGAAACCACCCAGTCAATGACCAATGATGAAGTGTCGACTATTGGGTTCAAGGTTTCCTACCAATGATGAAGGTAGGACCAGGGTGCATGATAGGACTACAATATCATGTGATTTTGAGACAAACTGAGGGTATGGCCGACATGCAAAGTCAACGGTTATGAGAAGTGGCTAACACAGCTTGATAGACTTCGTTTGAACAAGAGCATGAGACATATGGAGGACTCTGGTAGCATAGACCCAATGATGAAACCATAAGATGCAAGAGGCATCAATGATATTCTCCATAGGAACTGGAAGAGTAACCAGTTGGTAGAGAATACTCTGTAACGAGCTCAGGTTCCTAAGGCCATGCTAAACCCAAAATTATGGTGACGAATGGACTCAACAACTTTGTGCTCTATTCAAAGGTGACACGACTGTTGCCAATATAATATAATACTCCCTTCTCGCCCGTCTTTTTTTGTTTTTTCATAGACAAGTGAATGTTATGATACATAGGAGGAAATAGGTGTCGCAAGTAAGCAAAACTAGTTCCAATAGTGGAAATACCTATGCTCAATGTGAGGAGATGCATGTGGGAGATGGACACTCAAAGGAATGTTCCCTCTTGGGTATAGGGTGTCAAATTGCGAAGGATATAAATGAGGCTCTGTTTGTTTGAGGATGTAAAAACTGCTGAGGCAAATAGTTTATAACGCAACGCAAGAACTAACTATAGGCTTAATACTGCAAGCAAGGGTATGAGATGCAATCAGAACTTAACGCCAAAAAATGTCCTTTTTTATGTCAATTAGTCTACTTGGTGTGAAAAAGGATAAAATTGTGCCAAATAGACGTCCTTTCAAATCCAATTTACGAGTGTGAAAAATACAAGTTCACTCGACAATCTTTTCTCTTTTGAAAATGAGTCAGAAAAGAGATTAACTGAGACTCACGACCTTCCAAGTCCAATTTAATGAGTGTGAAAGGGAAAAATTCACTTGGCAACATTTTCTCTTTTTAAAAGAGTCGGAAAAGATCTTAACCAAGACTCGAGGATGATGTTCTAAGAAACATATAATGGGGGAGGCCAAGGCTCCCGTGCAGGACTTCTGTGAAAGGTCAACAACTTATGAAGAAATGACACAAGCTTGGGAAAACCCAAAGCTTTCCAAGTCGAGGGGGGTAAAATACTTGCAGAGTTTTCCCTATCTATAATATATTGAAAAATGTCCCTTATCTGGAAGGGTGTAGAAGAAGGAAGTCGAGGCTCTACAAGATCATTTTGATCAAAGGAAACCACCCTGGGACTTGGAGGGAGCACACTCGAAGAGAGTGGAATGCTCCCTAGTGCAGAAGGTATTGAACTAGAAATGCTAAGGACATGGTCGAAGGAATCATCACCCTCCAAAAGAAGAGTGGGATTGACCGAATATTGCATCGACAATTTCACTTCCTTAGGCTTGTCACTCGCCAAGAGAAGAGTAGGATCGACCCAAGATTGCATTGACACAACCACTTCTTCAACCATTTGTTGAATAAGATGCGAGACAACAAGGTCAATAGATGCATCACCTCAAAAAACAGGAGTGGTGTCGATCGAAGATTGCATCGATGCGACCGTTGCTTGAATAGGATGTGAGACAATAAGGTCAAGGGATACATCAGCCCCTAATGGAAGAGGGGTTTCAGTCAAAGATTGCATCAGCATGACTGTTGTATCAACCAAAGAAGGTTGGGAAGCCAAAGATGAATTAGAACCCGAAGGGCCCCCAGGAAAGAACCACGCTTCTTGTACCATACCAGTAGCAGGGCACAAATGAGTAAGGTGATCTCCTTTTCAAAGCCTACAAAGGAACTTGGGATTACGTCTTACACGTCTAGGCTTCTCAATCGTATGAATTTTCCCAGCATGACTTGCAGTGGCTAGTGACATGCTCCCAGCATGACTTACAGAGGCTAGTAGCAAATCCCCAACATGACTAGTAGAGGTTGGTGATGTAATGCCAATATGTGGCTGACCCTCACAAGGTGCAGTTGACGAAGGTAGGTTCCAAGGATCAAAAAAATAACAAGTGCAGAAAGGAATGGACCTCCTTGTCGAAACAGGCCTACTAGACATGGTGTAAACATGGTGACTCGGTGTCGTGAAGTCAAAAGTACCCATAAGGGAAGAATACATTCTGACACTGATATTCTCAGTGGCTGAGAATTGTCGATCACATGGATCGACGGTCCAATAGATGCATTAGGACTAGAGTACGCAAAGGATAACTGGTCGATCGTCATGATCTTCCCTTCATGAGGAAAAAAAAGAGTACGGAAGACATACGATACGACAACGACCATAACATAGATCCAATTGTGTCCTAGTAACAAGTTATAATCTAGAGGCGCATCAACTACCTCGACCTCCACCTCTACCATATTCCCACCTAACTGGACCGGAAAGGAAGGAAGAATATTGTTAGGGTGGAAGGAATGACCGTCAAAATAAGTCAACATGTTCGATGACTTAGAAAGAGTCATGGAACTGAGAGCTTTCCAACAAATCAGGGACATCACACATGTAGCAACGTCTTCATAAAAAACAACATGTTTGATGGTATACTTTGAGTATTCCACGTGGATTTGGAATGCCACATGGTAAGTCAAGTGAGGCTTCATATCTGTGATGTCAAACTTGATAAATTTTGAGCCACTGGGTTCTAGAGCTCCTAATGTAGATAGTAAGGAGTTCCTCTGTGAAGGACACATCTGGAGTACCTCCAAAGATGAAATCACACAAGGGGTTTGACCCAAGTCCTCAACAATGGAGTAGTTCTGGGTGGCTCTAGAATTTGGATTGTGGGTAGAGTGTTTAAGTAATCCTTTCAGAATACGAGGCGGTGGCTCTAGTTTTTCAATCTATAAAGTCATCTCCGGAGGAGGAGGAGGAGATTATAGACCAGAAATATCCTGTGAAGAGCTATAATATCGAGATCAAGTGGCTACATTAACTTTCACATCAACCATATTGATACACAAACGGTCATCGTCTTGCAACGACGGGTTTTGACTCCCACCAGTCGCATTTCCACCATTTGAGGAGCTCGAGGCCATGTGTTGGTTATGTGGAAAAGGATTCGTCAGCACGACAGGTGATAGAGATAATAGCCTCGTAGCTTCCACAATTTTGGGGCATAAATGGGTAAGGTGATAGTCTATAGAAAGCTTACAGGGAAATTTCACCTTATGTATTTCTTGTTTTCCCTCTCCAGCATTATTATTCGTCCTCTCATTATTACCATTGTCCTTGGGTTTATGACCATATTTCCCACCCTTATGATTATTGCGTCCTTTCTTCTTATTCCCGCCTAGTTGCTAGTTACCATTTGGGTTGGCCGACAATTGCACGGAATGTACATCCACTGACTGAGTGGGGCTGGGAGACACAGATGAAGTTGACCCTCCTGCAGACTGGTTTAGAGACAACTCTTTCAAATGGCTTGTCACCGAGTCTATGGATTTTACATTGGCGGAGCCTACAATGCTATCAGCATGAGGTCCGGGATTTTGTCTAGGGTCGTAAGTTGAACGTGATGTGTCCGAAAGAATGTGGTACAACATCCCAGACTGAGCACATATCATATCTAAATACTGGGATTTAAATATCACTTCTTCCTCAGTCGTAACCCCGGCAGTAGCAACATCCTTTGAGATAGGAGGGTGCAAAGACTTAAGGAACCATTCTAAAATAAAGACTGGGGGTATGGAGGTCTTAATACACCTCTTCCATCTACGCCACTCCTAGATATGATCCGAGATATGATTGGCGGTGTCCTAGCGTAAAGACGACAAAATTTCTAGGCCAACATCGTAATGAACCGACAATTGAAAGTGGTTAAGGAAGACCAACACCAGCTGACTAAAGGTCCCATATTCCCCCCTAGGTAGCTCGATATACCATTTCACAACAACTCCAATGAGGGTGCGTTGAAACAATATTAACCGAATAGAATCGTCATTAATGGAATTCGAGGAGCACCAAAGGTGAAAGGTAGTAACGTGATCACCAGTATCCTCACCATTCTTACCTTCGAACTTCGGGATGTACGAAGGAAGCTTGGTGGGGATGGGAGGCCATGTAGGATCATGAATCACAGGGTCATTCATCAACTTAGATAAGTCTGGTAGATTAAGCGTGGCCAGAAAAGGGAGACGGGGTTGCGACATCTGGCCCCAATATCCTGGGAAAGATTGTGTTTGAGGAACTACAACCCATCCAGGGTTCTGGTAAGCACCATGGCCCTATCTAGGATTAAAATGCCCTCCTTCAAGCTGATTCATAAAAGGTTGGTTGGGTATCATTCTAGTAGGAATGTTTTGATGGGGTTTATAAAAATTTCTCCCAGCCGGATTGGATCTGGGTTGAGGGTTGCCCAAAGCGTGAAACTGACCTCACCTGAGTGTGAATTTGGAGGATAGAGGTGGATTCGTCATGCCAAACGTGTTGGTCGGAATCGACACCAAGAAGGTAGGGGTGTAGGATGGAACTTGAGCAGAAGCGTGTCCGCCAAGTTGGTTGTTCCACCCAGAAGCAAGAGGATTAGACCTTGGGTTAAAAGAAAGAATACCTCCCATATTAGGAGTTGTTTGAGGGATTTGAGGACCACCAAATGATAATGGAGTGTAAGGAGGTGTAGTTCCCCCAAGCCCAATGCTATAATTAGGGCCAACAACTGGGATGGCATTTGAAAACTACGAGGTAAATTTTGACATACCATAGGAAAAAGGACTAGAGGCCATAGGGATGGACTGAACATTATAGCTCGGTGAGTGACCAAGAGACCCAAAAGGGTTCGAGGCAAGAGATTGAGCATTCACTATAGGTCGATCCATAGTAATGATAGGTGCCTCTGGCACTACAACCATTGTGGTTGTAGGAGTCAAAGGGGTGACATTAACTATAGTGGGTGTGGGAATTGAAGGGCTCCTAATATTCTGAAGACTAGGTTCAGTACTCATCCTTGTATAATCACAAGTCTAAACAGTGGATGTGTGTGTACCATGCCTAATAACTCTACGCCTTTTAGAAGGAAAAGACTCAAAATATGGTGGTAATTGTAACAAGCGACGGGACCGGTGGGGACGTTGATCCGACTCCACGATGACTTAAGACTCTAAAGACGAAAAATCAATCCTAAGGCCAACTAGTAATCAAAGAGCACGCCAAAATTCAAACGGCCAATTTGCATACAAACAGGGTAAAGTGGCTGAGAGTGGCCTCCCTCCCTAAAGAAGGTATGTCTCGCCCAAGAGGGGCGTGAGAATCGCTACGAAATATCGGAGGTAACATAATCAGTTATAAGGGCCCTCGTGTTCTTAACAACAGATCAATCAGATCCCCCCAGAGAGGTAATCCTACATAAAGGTTGTGTGTTGTCCGACCCTTATTTGTCCATAGTAATGATAGGTGCCTCTGGAACTACAACCATTGTGGTTGCAGGAGTCAAAGGGGTGACATTAACTATAGTGGGTGTGGGAATCGAAGGGCTCCCAGTATTCTGAGGACTAGGTTCAATACTCATCCTTGTAGAATCACAAGTTTGAACAGTGGATGTGTGTGTACCATGCCTAATAACTCTACGCCTTTTAGAAGGAAAAGACTCAAAATCTGGTAGTAACTGTAACAAGTGACGGGACCGGTGGGGACGTTGGTCCGACTCCACGATGACTTAAGACTCTAAAGACGAAAAATCAATCCTAAGGCCAACTAGTAATCAAAGAGCACACCAAAATTCAAACGGTCAATATGCATACAAACAGGGTAAAGTGGCTGAGAGTGGCCTCCCTCCCTAAAGAAGGTATGTCTCACCCAAGAGGGGCCTGAGAATCCCTACGAAAGATTGAAGGTAACATAATTAGTTATAAGGGCCCTCGTGGTCTTAACAACAGATCGATCATATCCCCCCGGAGAGGTAATCCTACATAAAGGTTGTGTGCTTTCAGACCCTTATTTGACCTAGGGTACCTGCAGAATAACCCCTTCAAGTAACCTATGTGGCACCTAAGTCAAGCAACTAATAAACCACTATATAACCGATGCACAGGCGAGCATTCGTAAGTCAGGTCCACCATATGGGCAGGGTAGCAAATCCTGAAACCTTGAAATTACTGCCTCTCACAAAGGTAAAGGCACTAGCAAGATCCCTAGATACGAATAGATCCCCAGAAATATCTCTGGCGCTAAGAAGGTATCGGGGAGATATCCCTTCCAATAACCTCACACGACCTCGTGATTAACTCCAGTGTGAGCGGAGCCTCTTGATATTACCAATTATACAATGGATTTCTCCACTCCATTTCTCAGACACATATGTTGATTTAATTTCCTTGGAGAAGTTTACTCGCAAAATCCTATTCCAAGGCACTAAATCCTAAGCTAGTTTGTGTACCCTAGAAAATAAAATCGTGACTAATCAATTTTAAATTATAGCATTAATTTTAGTGGCTGTGATTACTCAAAAAGGTATGGTAGTGAAACTCATGATGTTATGACTCTGCAAGAAAATTAAATATGAATATAATGCAAAGTCCTAACTTTAACTTTCAATGATTGATATGCTTTTGAAAAAAAATGCAATTTTCAATTTCAACTCTGCAATTTTGAAGTAAAAATGCAATCTTTCATTGAATTCACTAAGCTAATGACAAAGACTCAAAATACCAAAATGCCAAGCAATGCAAAATGCCTAATATTTTTGTATTTTCAGTATAATAAAAATGAAAATGCATGGACTGAAAAGAAACTTGATATATAAACTCTACCATGTATAGAAAGAGATAACTCAAGCAAAATACCAAGGAGTAGAACACCCAGCCCAATGTACAAGGACAATCAAAATGAAAAGGTGATGAGAAAGACTCCACCCAAAAATTCAACCAAAGATAGGTTTCCTGTCATCCCACAAGCACTTAACAAGCACTACAGAGACCCAAGAAGGCTCAGCAAACATCAAATCCCACCCAACAACCACCAAACCAAGAAAACATGCAAAGAAAGCTGATGTACGCGATTGTTTAGGAAAACATAGTGTATGTATGCATCTTGTAGAGGGACAACCTATGTATATACGTGAATGTGAAGGCAAAAAGCACGTATATGTTTCAAAAAACAATGCCATGCAAGAGAGAAGGATGAAAACTCAAACCCAGAGTGAACAGAGGTTGTCAAGCAATGATACGACAAGAAACACCGTAGGAATGAGAGCAATCTAAGGAGAAAAGTACTCCAAACCCTAAGAAAGAAGATTCAATCCCCAGTATGGTCGCCAATTCTGTTACGAGGAAAATCTCTCTATGGCTAGGGTAAACCACAACATATGGAAATGACTGCATAAATCAACTCTATCCCAGAAACATGCTATATAAGCCAATATGCAAGTGAGATAAGAAAGAGGCCTACCTCATCCAGATGTTCGATGAAGTCCACCGTTGAGCACTTTGACCCAAAGATATATACCTGAAACTAGTTCTCAACAACCAAGAAAAGCAAGCATATGGTGATAATATAAAAGGTTAGCACATTAGATAACATAATACATTAATATACATAACAAATACGTCCATGGATAATAACTCAAATATTTACAAGATATCAATTGGAAAGGAAAGGAGTATTTTTATTAATAAATGATCAGCAGAAGTGAAAATATTACATACTTTCGTGTCGGCATGGTTCAGAACCAAGAAACTAAGTTCCTTCTAGCTGGGCCTCCACGACTTCAATCCTCCACCAAAGGAAAGCTCATAAGAGAGAAACAATGAGGTTATCAATCAATAAGGGAAGAGCTTGGGGGTTGAACACTGTGTTTAGACTTAAAGGACAAACGGATGCAGACTCAATATGAAGTAAATAATTTCTCTACAATAACTTTGCTCTCAAAGTTGAATCCTTTCTCTCCTTTCCATAGCTCGGAATTGGTCCATTTATATCCTTTGAAATGGAACTGAAGGGCTAAGTCCGAACGTTTCCAGTATATGGAAGGCCAATGATCATAGATCTCTTGTCGTGACATGGAAACCCGACATTAATTTTCATTTTTTGGCACAAATCTCGATGTATGCGAACTGTAGTGGAGAAACCTGCGTATACACATGTTGTATAGTAGGAAAGATGCGTACATGTGGAAAAATATGTATTTTTGGCTCTGGATTTTACAAACAAGGATGATAAGTCTGTATAGGGAAATGGAAAAAGGCCTTATGTGCAAGATTGCATAGGGTGAGGCAAATATTGCTATAACACTTTCCCCTTCTTATCTCATTGAGAGGAAGAAACTTATCCTCTTCCCTTCACTTGTTTGGAGAAAGGAACCAAGATTTCAAGCCATCTTTAGTGGCCTGGGTGGAGGAATCTGAATATCAGTTCTGAAAAGTGCCGCAACAGGATCATGTAACCTCTTGAAACTTATATTCTTCCATTCACTTGTCTAGAGAAAGGGAAAATGATTTCAAGCCATATTCAATGGCCTATGTGGATGAATTTGGATATCTGTACTAGTCAAGGTAAGGGGTGAACATGTTTTTGGTCAATTCTAACTAATAGATGGTCATGTCATTGCGAAATCTATATCCATTGCCTATGACAAATATAATAGTAACATTAGTGAGGATATGTGTGTGTGTGTGTGTGTGTGTGTGTGTGTTAAATAGCTTTTCAAACCTTTGTTATCGTACATGGTTTCTATTGATCAATTTTATAACTAATGAGAGGATAAACATAGTCCATTTGGACCTGAAGTATTTGGGAAAAAATGATGATTGTACGTTGTACATATGGAGGGTGTATCATCTCATGTATATATTAGGCTATAATGTCAACATGGTACACCAATGCTATTCATACTACTATGTTGTCATTATAGTTTTGTGTCGCCTTGCCAAACACAACATCCCTTATAAGGGTTCCCCTATGATGCACCATCAAAACATTCCTAAGTGATGTTCTTGTTTGTTTCCTCTCCTGCTTGAGAATGTGTAACTCCTTTATATTTATAGAAATCCATACTCCCCAGGCTATGTTAATCGGTAGTTCTCTGACATTTAATGACTCATTTCTAGAACAACAAGTTTTGAAGGATTCTTCAATACTTTCACCTTCCCAAAGGTTCCTTATCCGTATCATTATTTCCACCTCTTTCCATACCTCCTTGGTATATGGGCATTCCAAGATGATATGATATAGAGTTTCTTCTTTTTGATGAAATTGACTGTACCATCATGGCCCAATGAAATTTATTTTTTGAAGGACCTCCCATGTGGGTGCTTTAATATGTAAGATCAACTACATGAAGATCTTGTTTTTTGTAGGGAATTTTAATTTCCAAATAGGTTTCCACCACTAGATATTATGACCTTCTCTTACTTCCTCTACTTGTGCTTTGTAACCTATTATAGGAACATAATCCCCATTAGGATTCAATGACCAAATTAGTTGACCCTCTTCTTCTTTGAGTCTAACACTGCAGTGTTTCAGGATGTTTGTGTACCTTTCCCATAATTCATCATATTCTTCCCCCAAACCTATATCTTCCCAATATAACCACTTATGATACCAAGTAGTAGTCCTTTCTTAGTTTTCAACTTGTCGTAGTGTATATTACCCTTTATGTATCATTTGGAAGAGCAGTTTGTGCATACCTACGCTCCCTACCCATGGGTCAAGGCCAATTTGAACTCTATCTACTTTCCCAATTTGTCATATCAACCAATTTCCAACCAGATGGAATGCATAGGTAACGAGTTTCCAAATTATTGAGGCATTTTTTACTTGTTTAAATGGATTTCTAACCTAGTCCTCAACTATATCAAGTGCTATATATTTTTCTCTAACACCTAAACCCACAAACTTGTTCCACATTTTTTCCAACAAAAGCCATATTTTTCCAAGAGTCCAACACAAAGATTTTCTTCTTTTCATCTCTAAACCTAATAAATTTGTAATAGAGTGGTCTAATGGATTCCAAAACTTCTTTTGAGACCTAGGTAAGCAATATCCAGTAAAATGGGATTTCTTCCAAGACTACTTTACACAATATAAAAAATCCTCCTATGGATAGCCACCTGTTACAACTTGTGTTTAATTTATCTTCCACTTTAGCAATCAACCACTACCAATCTTGTTTCTTATACAAGTTTGGATTAAAAAAGAAGCCCACCCATATGCTTTAGTCCCTATTCTAAGTATGTTATCTCAAAATGAAATAACTAAGAAAAATGGTTATTTTCTTTCTTAGATATCCCCCATAAAGTAATAATGGATTTTTCCATATTTATTAACATTCTAGTTGCCTTAAAAAATAAATCCATGATTACTTTAAACTTCTCAATTACCCTTCTCGTGCCTTTACAAAAAATCAGAATGTCATCTATAAACAATAGATGTGTGGTATTGCATGATGTTTTAATAGATACCCCTTTGCAACTACCATTTCCTTCAACTTCTTTAATTAGCCTACTTAAACCTTCAACCATTTAAAGAAGTAGGAGGAGGGTATAGAGGGCACCCTTGTCTAAGGCCTCTTCCTAATTGGAATAAGGGGGAGGATGCTCCATTTATTAAGACAACAAAAGATACTGATGATATGCAAATCATAATCCAAAAAATGAACCGATGAAAGAAACCCAAATGAATTAAAATAAGTCTAATGTTCCACTTTAGCAATCAACCACTACCAATCTTGTTTCTTATACAAGTTTGGATTAAAAAATAATCCCACCCATGTGCTTTAGTCCCTATTCTAAGTATGTTATCTGAAAATGAAATAACTAAGAAAAATGGTTATTTTCTTGCTTAGATACCCCCCATAAAGTAATAATGGATTTTTCCATATTTATTAACATTCTAGTTGCCTTAAAAAATAAATCCATGATTTCTTTAAACTTCTCAATTACCCTTCTAGTGCCTTTATAGAAAATCGGAATGTCATCTATAAACAATAGATGTGTGATATTGCATGATGTTTCAATAGATACCCCTTTGCAACTACCATTTCCTTCAACTTCTTTAATTAGCCTACTTAAACCTTCAACCATTTAAAGAAGTAGAAGGAGGGGATAGAGGGCACCCTTGTCTAAGGCCTCTTCCTAATTGGAATAAGGGGGAGGATGCTCCATTTATTAAGACAACAAAAGATATTGATGATATGCAAATCATAATCCAAAAAATGAACCGATGAAAGAAACCCAAATGAATTAAAATAAGTCTAATGTAAAGCCAACTTACCATATCATAAGCTTCAAACAAGTCCACTTTCATTACCATTGATATTTGATTCCTTATTTTTATTGAATGCAAACATTCTTGAGCTATCCCCACAACCTCATGTGCCTTCATTCTAAAAATCCAAACTATTCTCAAGAGATTTGTGTTGATAAAACACTTTTTAGTCTTTTGGAAATAACCTTTGAAATTTTTATAAATACAATCACATAGGGAGAATAACTTAAATTTCTCAAAGGTTTCCAGATTATATTCTTTTGGGATCAGTGCTAGAAAAGTTGTGTTGAAATCTCCTAGCATTTTTCCTTGAGTTCTTGTAGTCTCCACAACTCTTCTTAAATATTCATCTATAAAATCATAACATCCTAAGAAGAATTCCACTTGAATACCAACAAGCATAGAACTTTTGTCCTTTTGAAAACTCTGCAAGGTTTGATAAAGTTCTTCTTTCCCTACTTCCTTAATTAGGGCCTGATTATCCTCATGATTGAAAAAGTAAGGGAAGGAGTTTGAAAACCTAATTATCTCTACTATTGTAGCATGAGTGTTCTCTTTGAAAAGAGAGGATAAATGATTGACTCCTTTAGATGCCATGTCTTTGAAGTTTGTTGTCCAATTTCCATCTCCTTTATCAAATTTCCATACCGAATTAACATTCTCTCTGCAATTTTCATATCTATGAAAAACTTTTTATTATCAGTACTTTCTTGTAGCCATAATTCCCTACTCTTGATCCTCCATTATTTTTGCTTTTCCAGAAGTATGTGCCTTTTTTTTTTCTTCTAAAATATTTTCTTCAAGTTTTTGTTTCTCACTCATATACCCAAACCCTTCACTATTGTAGAGTGAATCCAAGGCCACCTCCACTTCTATAAAAACCCTATCATCTCTTTTCTTTTTGTCACTTACCCATTTTTTTGCTACCTTTTTTTGCTTCTTTTAGGTTTTGATGAAATTGGATGGGAGTAGATTCTCTCAAGATACCATTATATGGTTTCCAAAAAACTTTTGTTTTTCGTACAAACTCCTTCACCTTCATCCATTCTAGATTCAATTTAAAGGGGCTGGTAGGTTTCTCTAGTACAATTGAAACTTCCAACACTACAGGGTTATGATGAAACTCCCCCCTTGAGGTGACCGATTGGTTTATATAAATGAATCCATAAAGAAAGGGTTCATAAATTAAAAAAACATCTAGCCTCTTGGCGATTCTATCTTCTCCCACTCTCTTGTTTCTCCAACCGGGGGAAATTTTTGTTGGTTCTATATCCAATATACGAACTTCTTACAATTTTATGAGAAAATTCCCTAAAAGGCAGTCTAATTGTGCAGCTAAGCCCAAAAATTATGATGATCCTAGAGTGGAGTTCAAGTCTCCCCCGACCACTACTAATCCATTTTGAAGACAAATCATATTGAAGAAAATCCATAGTGAATTTATTTTCCTGATATTCCACCCTATCCATGTAAGCACCATAAAAATTTGACACTGTGACATATTTCCCTATATCCAAAGAGAAAAGGGGGGTCCCTAATCTTGTAGGAAAATCCCAATAATTAGTAAGGGTAAAGGGTCATTTCTTCCACCTAGTTATGTTCCCTCTCAATCTCCCAATGGAAACTATAGATCTGAAATCCCAATTAATAAACAATTTTGATAGCTCCCAATTGATTTTCTCCCCGTCTATCATAATCTATTGCAACAATATAATTGAAGGTTTGATATTGTCAACTAATCTCTTTAAGGCCGGATTCTTTGAGGGGTTATCCAACCTTATGCAATTTAGTAAAAGATAAAACAACACAACAATTGAAATCACCATCCCCATCGATTGCATTGTATTGAATTCAATATATAGCCACATGACATCTCTAACAAACTACTATTCTCAAGTTTCTAGTAGGTACGATCTAAAACCTAATATTCTTGGACACGACAAAACTATGTTGTTATCATTATTGAACACCTTATCTTTATTAATCTAATACCCCCCGCCTTAATGACTAAACCGGATACAATTTCAAGTTTATCTCTAAACTTAACATACTTATCATTACCAAGTGGTTTGATCATTATGTCAACAATTTTCTTTGTTGTAGGATAATAATAAAGACAAATGTATTCATTATCAACCAACTATTTGATGTAATGGTGATAAACTTAAATATGCTTAATTATGGCATGATAGACTAAGTTATTCACCATCTTGAGAACACTATGATTGTCGTAGAAAAGTGAGGTTGGTGTTGTTTGATCAAGTTGAAGATCAACCAATATCCTTCATAACCACATTGCATCACAACTTGTACCGATGACTTCTTTGTATTATGATTCAGCGTAGGATAAGACAATTGTAGGTTGTATCTTACTCTGCCATGAAATTACCCATGAACCAAGAGTGAACACATAGCTTGTTGTCGAATTCCTTGTATCAACTGATCCAACCCAATTAAAATTAGTATATCCTACTAGCATGAAGTTGACAAATCTCTAATATAGAATGTCCAAGTCAAGGGTCCTTTGACATATCAAAGAAATCATTTTCCATCTTGCCAATGTAACTCTTGAGGCTTAGACATGAATAGAGAAAGACAATGGACTGCAAAACATAGGTTCGGTTGAGTAACAATACAATAAATAAAACTTCCTACCAATTGTCTATACAATGACTCATTGACCAGTGGTGAGTCAATGCAAGTTGATATTTTTATACCAACTTCTATAGGTGTAGATGTAGGATTACATTTGATCATTTTGAATTTTTCTAAGAGAGCCATGGAATACTTGACTTGTGATACAAAGATAGTATGATTATATTTCCAAAACTCTACACCTAAACAATAATGAAGCATGCCTAAATTAGTAAAAAACATAACATATATTAGATTTCACCTATCAAATCAAGTTGGCGCTACTTCCAATGTTGGCAAGATCATTGACACAGAAAATTAGGATTACTATGTCATTACCACTAATTTTCATAGAGAGTGGGTTCAAAATAGCCCTTTCTTTAAATCCAAAATCTCTAAGATATTGATCAAGTTTGAAATACCATGCTTGTGGAGCATATTTGAGCCCATACAAGGACTTTACCAACTAACAAACTAGATGTTTCTTTTCAGGATATTGAAACCCTTGTGGATGCATCATGTAAACCTCCTCATCCAATTTTCCATTCAAGAAGGCACTTTTAAGATCCATTTGATACACATTCCATCAAAATGAGAAATAATGGAGATAACCCGCCAAAAGGTTACCATATTTACAGTGGGGGGGATTTTTTCTTCCTATTCTACCCCTTCCTCTTGTCTACCCCTTCCTCTTTTGCATATCCTTTGGAGATAAGAAAATATTTGTATTTTTCTAAAAAACTGTATGATTTATATTTGACTTTAAGGATCCATTTGCAACCAATGGATTTCTTTCATGGAGGTAATGTTGACAACACCCAAGTGACATTTTTCATTAATGAATCATATTCCACCTTCATGGTAGCTTCAAAATCAAGTTTTCCTTTGGATTCTTCAAATGTGATAGGCTCAAATACTTGCAAAACAGAGAGTTCTTTCGGATTCATCGCATAGGTTTTTTTTATTTTCGACGTTTCGGACCAAACTAGTGACGCTTTCCTGATGATGGAACACACTAGTTTGGTCTGAAACGTTGAAAATCAAAAAACCTATGTGATGAATCCGAAAGAACTCTCTGATCAAAACAATGGTCGCAAAAGTATTAGAACAGAAATACTTGCAAAACAACAAAATCCAGATCAAAATTTTCCCACCCACTACCTTGCACAATTTGTTTCCTCGATCGTGCAGATTGACCTTATTTTTCCTTGGGAAATTCATCTTCCCAAACATCATACATCATGTTATAGTACCACTTCATTCTCTTATGTTTTCCTTCCTACTTTTGTTGTGAAGGATGAGAACCCTTCTCTTCTTCACTAGATCTGTCCTTGGAAGTTGGCTCCTCTGATGCTTTCAGTTCTGAACCTTGTTTGCTTATAAAAATTTTTTGAATCAACAACAATTTCGCATACACTACTATCCATAGATTTACCATTATTAGAGAAGAATGGTATTTTATCATCTACAACAACACCTCTATTAATAACAACTTTGTTTGTAGAGACATCTAGTAGTCATTATGATTTAGACTGCTCATTGTAGCCAACAAACATATGTACCTTGCTTTTTGCACCTAAGTTACTTCTCTTTTCCTTAGGAATATGTGCAAAATAAATACGACCGAAAACACAAAAATTACTCACATAACGTTTTTTCCCTGACCATGATTTATTGGGAGAGATATTCTGCAAATATTTACAAGGAATTCTATTAAGAACGTATACCATATTATTTACTTTTTTTTCCCAATACCAATATGGTACACTCTATATGTGCACCATGCACATTTCCATCGCCATAACTTCCCTATTACTCCTTTCCATGACTCCATTTTTTTGTGGAGTGTGTGGAGTGGTATACTTCCTATGTATACCTTCCCTTTTGAAGAATTCCTTGAACTGAACTGAAATAAAATCACATCCATTATCAGATCTTAAAGTTTTGACCTGATTACATGTTTGTTCCTCTACCAAATATTTCCATGATACAAACTTTAAAAAACAATTCAACTTCTTATTCAAAAAGTAAACCCACATTTTCCTTGAAAATTCGTCAACTAGTAGTAGGGAATACTTTTCTCCAAACATTGTCGGTGTCTTCATTGGACCATGTAGACCAACATGTACTAGGTCCAAAACTCCTTTGGCTTGCAATGCTTTATCAAATGAATGTTGATGTTGTTTTCCCATCTAACACCCTATACATACATTTTGACATCAATTCATGAATGGATGGAAAACCATCCACCATATTAATCTTACTAAGTACATATAAATACTAATAACTTAGATGCCCATATCTTTGATGTCAAATTACATTGGTATTCTCTATTATAGCTAGTGCATGTGTTTTTGTTTTATTTAAATCAACACGTTTATACAATCCTTTCTCACCAATACCAATAGTAATAACCTTGTTATCATGAAGAGAAAAAATCATACATTTGTTTCCTTGAAAGTTTACCCAAAGATTAGGATTTTTAGTTATATCACTAATAGATAGAAGTTTTTTGTTCGTATCAAAAACATATCGAACATTCTTGAAAGTACAACTTGAAGTATTGCTCAATGTGACACAAACATCCCCACATCCTCTAATATAGTAACTCCAATCATCACCTAAAGAAATGGATTCACTATGGCTCTTATCTTCAATGAAATTTACATACCAGTCTTTGTGACATGTGTAATGACAAGATGCACATGAGTTGAAATACTAGGTTGTAGATTTGGCTTATTGATGTTGTGATGCCACAAATGAAAAATCACCTACTGCTTCTTCTTCATCTCCTTCAACAACATTTTCATATGTTGATTTCTTTGACCTCTTTCCAAGTCATGCTATATTTTCCAACAATATCTCTTAAATTGTCCATACTTTTCACAGTAATAACATTTGAATTTATATTTCTTGGATGCATTGCTAGCATTGTTATGTTTGTATTTTCCTTTGAACCGTGCATTAAAGGCACTCTCTATAGTGGATGAAATTTATGCTTCAGTCTGATCCAAACTCCTTGCCTTCCGCAAAAGAAATGTTGATAGCTTCTCAAACATAAGTGTTTGAGTCTCCCTAAGCAAACACAATGACTAAAAAAATGAATCAAAGGAGGGCAACAAGCCTTCACATCACCAAAGAAACCATATCTTGATCACTATTGGCTTCCCAATAAAAAACAATTGATTAGTAAGATCTTTCAGTTACCAAAAATATTTATAGATTGATCCTCCTTCTTGCAACTTAGTGGAAAACAAAATATTTTTCAAATACAATGCTCACCTAGCTTTTGATGCTTGATACTTTTTTTTTAGATTTGTCCACAATATAGATGCTATAGTGGCATTTCTTATTTATGGAACTAATACATTCGTGATTGACAATTTGATAAGCAATAAAGCTTATTTATGTCTTTTATCATAGTCTCCAAGATCATTTATTGGCCTATGTTCTTTATCTAAGATGATTAGATCAAAATCTAGAAACTCGCTAATGGTCAGATCTTATGGCTCCATAAGTTATAATTATTTCCGACCATTTTTTTAGACTTTGGAAAGACTAAATGATGTAAGTTGTCCATTGCTAACACCAACTTGAACATAGATACCACAAACCAACAAGATATGGAGGACTGCAATTTAGTAGATGCTTACCAAATTAGTTTAGTGAATCTCTTTTGCATTGATATCAAATTTGAATCTTCATGCAGAGGGTGGGAAATATAGGAGTTTAGATTATTGTCCTAGGGCCAATTACGTTGACAATAGTTTAGATGATCAACCATGCCCATGACCAAAAACCAGTAGCTAGGGGAATGCAATAGGCTTTATCTACTTGCAACAAATTTTTGTTAGAGTCTACACACAATGTTCTTGCAACATTTGACTGCTGAAACCAATCAAATACATTTACACCAAACCACAATCAAAATCCCCACCAACAATTATAATAAACGCAGTCCCTTGCCAACAATAGAAGTAATAGAGCCACATAAAATATAAGAACCAAAGAAAATATACCCCTAAACACCATGCTTATCTCCTCTAGGTGACACTAGAACCACCAACATCACCATAGCCTTCATCAACATGATCTTCTCACAAATTCAACCATTTAAAATTAAAATGCATGTAATAATATTTTTGATTAAACTAAACAATTGAAATTGTAGTCTTCACAAGCACTTGATTTGACAGTGAACAAGTTTTGTTAGAGTGTGATGGTCATACACCAACATAGTCTCCTACTGGCAGCTCCTTCCTCGGCAAAAAACTCCTTCACCAGACAATAGACTCCTTTAGTAGGTGGCAATATATCTCCTTCACCTAGACAACAAATTTCTTCACAGGATGATAGTGTCCTTCAATATCAGACAACATTATTGTCCACCGGACAAAAACATCCTTCAACTAGATCATGGCTCTGATACCATAAAAGATAAAACAATACAATAATTAAAATCACCAACTCCATCGATTACATTGAATTTGTAGTGGCCATATTAATTTAACGTCAAATAATTAATCAAACAAAACAATAACTGCTACTTGATTTCATAAAATTCAATAATTCCTCTTAATTTAGCACATACGCAAGTTAAATTTAACAACAAATATTAATTTTATAACAGAATAAAACAAATACATAATTTTAAATACCTGGGTCTGCTAACCCTCCGTTTTCCGCTTGTCTTTTTGACTGTTGTTGAACTGTGTAAACACTACCCAAAACCTTGTTCCACCCTGCCAACTAGGACAACTTCCTAGCTCCAGGATATCATATGGATATCCTGGCCCCCGTGCCCAAAACCTCCAGCAAATCGGTGCCTATACTGATCCAATCCGACTACAGAACTCAACTCTCCTATGTGCAATCCAAGAGAGACCTCCCCAAAAATTCCCGTAGAATGGTAATGCCTCCTTCATAAACCTCCTCCCCTCATATTCCTCCTTCACTGCCCTCCCTTTCATTTACTTCCTTACCTACCCATTTATTACCTTATCCCCTCATAATTAATATCTTATCCCTTTATATTCAATGTCTTATCCCTTTCCGTGTACGTAAGTCCTTAACAAATTAACTTATAATTTAGTATCCCTATTAATTTAATACCCATGTCAATGAATGTAACATGTAATTAATTAATCAAATTGCAACCATTAATTAATTAGTAAATATTTAA
>JASDQU010103019.1:206068-225387 GCA_032191745.1 Picea mariana
AAATATTGTTGAGTTTTGTTGGCGCTTCCTTTGTCTCTTCGCATGCTTGTAGATGCACTTGTTTTCCTTTGATCTTGAAGTTGGGTACACATGTCCATTAAGGCCACCACAATCATTTGGCTTACTATCTTTTTCATTTGATCACGTTTCCATATGTCCCTTCAAATGTGTTCATTGGGATAAAGAATTGTAGTTGAAGACATGGGGGGAATAATTAGATAAGTAGCTCAATGTTGGCTAGTTATGGGTCGCTAATGATTACGGGGAAGAGTAATTGTTCAAAAATAGGATGATGTGGGAAAATTTTTCCAATAAGGAGGTGGGATGATAGGATGAAAGAATGTGGGTGGTAGGGATAGACGGGATAGGTGACGTGTAGAGTGTGACAGGTTGGAGGGTGAAAGGTAGAGTCAGTGGATAAAGTGGACGTTGTGCATGATTTTTCATTTTATCCCATCTACACTCGATTTTCCCTATTCAATGCATTGGGTGCATCTGTCCATCAATGCTACCACGAATCTTGAAGGCTCACTCCTTTCATTCAATTCAAAGGAAAAAATATTCTTTTGTATGTGTGGCAGCTTCTCCAGGATCTTGTTCACTTCTTTGACTGTGACCTAATATAGTGAACTTGGATTAACCAACCATTCATTGATTTTAAGTAAATCAATATGGATCATCTCTTGGATGGCCGCTTGAGTATTTTCCTTGTTCTTCCTGGAGTTTGCTGGTTCATTTATATTTCCATCTGCCCCAATGCCTCTAAGATATTATTCCCTTTGAATTCAATCAAATTTTTATTTATTGAAGATAATGCCTCTAGACAAGCCTCTTTTACATCTCTAGAAATTTTCTTGCCTTCTTCCATATTTGGTTCCCAGTCTTTTAGGTCCATTTTTCCTCTTACTTGTTCAGAATAAGAGAGAAGGGGAAGACCAGGGGTATTATCTTTCTACTTCCATATGAGAACCTCTTGAAACTTAGACTGAGTTGCACAATGCCTCTTTTTCCTTGACATAAATATTTTTTAGAGAAAGTTCTATTGCCTGATAGCATTTCTGAAAAACATCTACTTTTTTATAGAGCTCTTGCTGGGCAAATTCTAGCTTCTCATTGATTTCTAATGCTTGTGTTTTGAAGGAAGCAATGTCTATCATTGTGTTCTTTGTTTGCAACTGTTCAATCAAATAATCATGCTGAGTGATCAAACCTTGGCTGGTCTGTGAACTCCAGTAGAGTAGCTCAAGATTATATTGTAACTGCTTCATTTGATGTTGATAACTAGCCATGATTTGTTTAATGTCCTATTTCATCCTGCTCCTAACAACCTGCTCTGTACTTTGTATCTCATTCTGCAATTTCTCTACCAAGAGAAATTTATGTCATAGTTGTTCAGTTAAATTGTCCACTGACCATTGATTGGCAGTGGGAAAAGCCCCCAGTGAACCTGCAACTTCTTTCACAAACTCAGGATCATCCTGGTCTTTCCCATCATACACCAATCTTTTCCTTTTAGTGACTACTCCATCCTTTTGGTGGGATTCTCTTTTTACAATAGATTTTCGTTTCTTGTTGAAAAATAAATTTGAGAGAGGCATATCTTCAGGCAAGATAGGAGTAAGATCATCAACAAAAGTGAGTTCGGAACTAGTATTTCCAAAGCTAGTTTGTAAAGGGGTTAATGATGTAATAGGAGAAATAATTTATGTGGAAGGTTCTTGTCTTGTTGTATTCGGGGTGCCAGTAGAAGTAGCTGGTGTTGCATGAGGAACAACTTGTCCCTGATTCATGAAAGATTTGAACCGAGCTAAACTTGTGGACCATTCAGTTCTGACAGTGATGCTCTTATTTCATGAAATAACAGTTCTGGGATTTTGGAGACTTCTTCAACTTTGTGCTTAGCGTAGCAACTCGGCTTAGATCTTGTGGGTCTAGATTCATGTGAAGAAGTCATGGGTTTTGATTCTCCTTGCAATATCTTTGGCAAATTGTTTCGTCTGTGCTTTTAAAAGCTGAGGAAACTACCTTGTTGGACAGGAGGCAGAGTTTGGAATTTGCTTTGAACTTCCTCATAAGATCTAACTCCCTTGAACATCTTGTCATAAGGAGAATTCTCATGGATGTATCACTTCATGTTAAACCGAGCCAAATGATTTTCCATTATCTTATGTGGATCATGCTTCTTGAATTCAATGTCAACTAATTTGACATCTTTTAGGGCTGTGACCTTGACTTTAGAATGGTCAAAATCTAATAATGTGAACATGCCAACTTGAATGGGAAAAGTTGCCCAAACCTTTTTTTGAGTTGATTTCAATTCTTTGTCGATACCTCCCACTACTGTTTGGTATGCCACTTCTCTGCATACCGGCCTGTCAGGTAAAAACCATGGGAGGGCATGAGGAGGAATGAAACAACCAAATACTGTGATATAGGAGAAATTCTCCTCAATGAACCAGTCTGCAAGTTTTCCTAAGTTCATCATAATCTTTTATGAAATCTGGGGCCACGGGTGACCATAGATATCTAAGTGAACAGGCACCACAACATTGTGACAGATTTCATAGAAGAAATCTTTGGCATTTTACTCCCATAATTTGGAGTGGTAGAAATGAATTGGCTTAGAAATGGTCGGGGTCCAACTCTAGTTCATCAGAGGAAAAAGGGTCATGAAACAAATGGCATCCATAATATACGTTGACATGTAAAAAGGAGCAAGTTACCCTTTTGATTTTGTTGATTCACACTCAGCAATTTCCTTGGCCAAATAATCAGATAAAATTTTAGCCCAATTGAAGGTATAACCCTCGGCTACTTCATTCATGATGGCTACCCACTCAACTAAGAAATGTGTAGGGTTCTTCTTCCCAAACAAGTGATAGAGAATCATGGCTATATACAACATATGAGCATCTAAAGACGTCGTGGCGTACATACAATGAGCGTCAGCTCTGAATTTTTTCGGATGTCCCCACCAGGTCTTGACTATATCATGATCATTTCTACTGTATTGAGTGCATTCCATTCTCTCAAAATCTAGAAGAAATGCAACATTTTAAGTGTATTTAGGGGTAAGGGAAATATTGTACATTACTTGTAGGTTCTCTAGTTGGAAAGAGCCGACGATGACCTGTTGGTGGTTGGTGACGCTCCTGGTTTGGTTGTTGACATGTTCCAAAGCCCAATTTATCATATCATTCTATGGTATAATTATGGGTCGTGCAACGATATTATGCAGTTCCAACCGTGCTACAAATATAAGATTAGCTGTAAAAGACTCATCGTCTTCCTCGACAGAGTCATCTAGACAGTTAATAATCTCATGCTCCAAGATATCGAACACCTGCTTCCAAGTTTTAATGGCGTCCGCAACTCACATATTTGTGTCTGATAGAACATCCGTGTTTGGATTTGAATCATCACCCGATGCATCAAGCTTCTTTGCAGCTTTTCGTGGTGCCATAATCTTCAAGGAAATAGAATTATTCCACCTGTGACAAGAGAAGTCTGTAATCTCTACACTGAATAAAAAAATGCTAATTACAAATGGTAAAAACGATTTTGAAATTCGAAGTGTTGTATTCAAAAAGTCTACCGATCTTCATATAGCTCTACTGATGAAGAATTTATTAAACTTAATGGAATTCATTACCTGGTGATTCACAATATTTATTTGAAATCATTAACCTTAATCAATCATAAATTTCATTAATACTTCGACGATTTGCATTCAGAAGTTTTTGATTTGACAGGGTGGAAATCTCCCGAAGTTTGAATTCGCGGAGGAGTTAATCTCTAAGTAATCACTTTTATGTCTTAATTAATCATGTTTTAAAATGTTGTAATAACTTTAAGTATTTCAGAAGTTCGGAATTCATAAGTTTTGAATATAGCACAAGGGAAATTTTCCGAAGCCTGAAATTGCGAAGCGATTAATTAACACTTAATCATGACTAATTAAAGTTGGTAACTTATTTATTAACTCTTTGAAACCCTTTTTAACTTTTTTAATTACTTTACTTCGACGCTTTGATACTTCAGGGATTTTGAAATCAAAAACTCCCAAAGAGAAATCTCTCGGAGTGACATGGCAGGGATGACGTCATTCTTGATGACGTGTCAAGAAAAGAGAGGTTGCATGTGCCACTTGAAAACGTGTGAATCATCTTACGTAAATGTCAAAAATAAGTGCCATGTGTCAACCCAAGAAAATATTCTTAAAGTACATGTGTCCTATGACTCGTGTCCGTAAATCCTTTAGGAATTATCATGAGTGACTATCTTCGGGACTTCAGAGTTTCGGGGTTTTTGTTGTTTAGGTTTTCTGGAATACCTGAAGCGCGAAGTGGCGAAGCGACTGTTAAAACTTTCTTTTAAAACTCAGGCAAATTCTAAACTTTGGAGATCATTAGGATCGTTCGATCAAATTAGAGTAACTCATTGACGATAGATATCATAAGCGACTTATTGATAAATAACAACCAATGGATTTATTTTAATTTTAAATAGTCAGTTTCTAAGTTTTTTGCTTTTTTGGGTAAAATTGTATTTCTAAGAGGTAAAATATATAACGCTCAAAATCTCAAAATTATGTGTGTTCTAACATAGGCTCCACTTGGGGATTGTGGCTCCCTGTGAGGCGTGAAAGAGAAGTAGACCAAGTTCCTTTATTGGGTAAATGGAGTCATTATTGCTTTTTGAAAACATGTTCCAGTTTTATTTAAGAAGTAATCATACATAGAAAAATGAACTTAACCAAATCTCAAAAAACCTTCAAAACATACTTAATGATTGATCTCAAGTTAGGATATTTAAAATTTCCTTTTCCTAAAACTTATTTTAGAATTGTTTAAGATAATCAAAATAGATTTAACTAAAATATCAGTCTTTGATTGACTTTGTTTGCTTCAAGGTTAAGCAGATGTAACAATTTATTTAGGGGGTCCCTAGTTGGTTTAGGATGTAAATATCACTGGAAAGAGAACTAGATAACAAAGTATGATATATGTATATGTATGACAACCTTACAAATATCATAGATATTTCTTCACTGCTAGTGAACTTGTTTAGTACCCCAGTGAAGTTATCTACTTCTCCGATTGAATTTCCTTTCACCACTTCAATTAACACTTTTGCATTTCACTGAGATGAGGGCAATCAATATATGAATTTCCTTTCATCATCTCTTTTGGACAATATGGGGGAAATCAAATTATGAATTTCCTTTCACCATATGTCTTATATTTTAATATTTTGAACCGGGGGCAATCAATCTGTATGTAACATACAAGGGGTGATATTTGTTTAAAATTTTGAAATTAAGGTTTGCCAACAATTTTAAGAATACTCTAAAACTAACTTTCTTCCAATTTTCAATACACCTTCACCTATAGGAATTTTTTTTATGGAAATCTTAATCTTTCATGGATCAACCTTGAGAGAATTAGTTAGTTTAAAGTTTGATAGAAGAGATAAAATTACCAGGATTAGCCTAGACATACTTTTTCAATTAAAATCAAAGGAACATAAATATTTTATCCTAATCTTGTTTTGAAAATATGTTTTTAAGTTTTCAGAGTCAAGGTAAGTTTCTTTCTTTCTATGAAGACTAAAAAATGGGAGAAAGGAAAAAGAAAATTTGTAGTGAATAAAAATCCGGGGATAGGTAAAAAGCAACCAAATCAAAGATTCAGAGGATCTGAAACAAAATATCCTAATCCGACATGAGTTTGTGTCTTTAGTTCAGACTTATTTCGAGTTTATTTATTATCATTTTCATTTTCTTTCAGAGATGGCTTTAGAATTTATCAACATGACACTTTACGTTGTAATTTTATACCTCTCTGATTCTTAGGTTAGGTGATAATATCATCATGAGAAAAACTTCCTTCACATTCATTTCAAAAAGAATTTTCTTAAAATTTTATTTGAACTATAAGAAGAGTAGGAACTCATAGCTTATTTTCCTTTTGAATTTTTAGCAAGGCAGATTATTAATTTATCATCATTTTTTAGAGAAATCAAATGTTTGAAAAACAAGTGTCGAATAAGATCTATTCTGCCAGTTTATTCAGTCTCATCTCTTGTTCAACAAGATCTATTCTGCAAGAGGAATAAAATGCAAAATGTCAGAAAATCTTGTAGAATAGAGATGATATGTGATACATATGTTTTTATTTTTCGTTTCAATGATATCAGGCAATCATAAATTTATTGAAAATATTTACAACAGATGATCAAGTGACTTGGGTAATTTACAAAAAGAAAAGAACAATTGAAAATTAAAATGCCAATGTCAATCCAATCTGATATATAAAATGGAAATCTAAAATGTAACTACTGCATGAAATGTTTTAAATAATGCCCATTGATAGGAGCGTCAAGAATTTCTCCATCAATATTTTCTAATGAATTCCCTCAGTAGCTATAATTTTGAATGGTCCAAACCAGAGATGATGAAATTTGCCATGTTTCCATGCATCTTCCTTTCTAGATTCCCATTTTAAAACTAAATCGCTAGGAATAAACTCCTTGTCTTTGGATTTGATTCATTCTTCTCGTAACATCATTTGGCTCTTCATTTGCATCCTACCATAGTTTCATCATAGGAAGAGCAAGATTAATAGGAAAGATAACATCAGTACCATAAACTAATTGGAAAGGAGACATACCTATAGATCTCTTGGTGCCAATTTGGTTTTCCCATAATGCATACTTTAAGTGAATATGCCAAGCTTTTTTTGTTTTCTATCAAAACTTTCTTGATTTTAGTTATCAAACTCTTGTTAGATGATTCAGCCGACCCATTTCCCCGAGGCTAATAATTTGTAGAATGATCTAAAATAATATTGTATTTCTGATAGAAATTGATCATTGACATAGATTTAAAAGCCTGAGCATTATCAGTAGCTATTTTTCTACGACAACCAAATCTTGCTAGGATGTTTTCTTCCAGAAATTTTATTACTACCAAATATGTATCATTCCGAGTTGGAATGGATTCAACCCATTTTGTAAAGTAATCAGTAGCGGTTAAAATCCATATATGTTGAGCACTTGATCACGGATGAATTTCTCCAATGAATTCTAGGCCCCATTGTTGAAAAGGAGCTTCATATTTTACTGGAATTAGAGGTAAGGAAGGAAGACTTTGCTTACTACCAAACAATTGGCATGGATTGCAAGTTTTGACCCTTGCATTTACATGAGTAAATAATTTTGGCCAATAATATCCTGCCCTTGTAATTTTGTAAGTTGTTGCTCTCCAAGCATGATGTCCTCTGCATACTCCTTCATGAAATTCGTAAATGACACCTTCTGTTTCGGATTCTATCAGGCAACATAACAAGAAGCCCATAGGGTCTTTCTAGTATAGTTTGCCATCAATAATGTAATACTTAATTGCATGTATCTTTAAAGTTATTACTTTAGAAGGAGTCATGTCATTTGGGCATTGAAGAGTAAGGAGGTATGTAAAAATATCATGGTACCAGGAAGAGGAAGAAAACTTATCTTCAATATGAATTATAGGTGCTTGATCATCGATTTCCCCTATATCTAGTAGAGAATCATGTGATTCAAAGTTATTTATTCCAAGCACTCTGAAATTTGATTCAGCTAACAATCTTTCCAGACCTTGACCTTTCACTAGCTTGGTTGGTTTCACTTCTAAATCAAACTCTTGAATTTTAGCCAACCATCTACCTCTTCTTCCATAACTGTTTGGATGAACCAAAATATATTTAATTGCATTTGTTGGTACATAATCAATTAATTTGGAGTGCAAGACATATGTTATGAAATCCTTGAGAGCCTTCACCATTGCATAAGCTTGTTTTTCAAGTATAGCATATATTATCTCTGCATCCTCGAGGCTTTTTCTAAAAAAGGTTGTTGGTTGTTCGAATCCTTCTTCGTTATTTTGAAGGAGCACTGTTGCAACAACATGTTTAGAAGTGAAAGAGAAGATTAAGAATTATTTTGTATAGTCCAGACTTACGAATATTGGTGCTTCTCCTATAGATTTCTTAACACGCTCGAAAGACGCTTTGGCTTCTGCAGTCCATTTTACTTCGTTGGCCCTTTTTTAGCATGTCTATAATCAATTTGATTATTTCAGCAAAGTTAGGAATAAATCTCCTCAAAAAAATGATCTTACCTAAAAAAGATTGAATCTCTTTTCTATTTCTAGGAATATTAATCAGGTCAATAGCCTCAACTCATTTAGGATCAACCTTGATTCCATCTTTTGAAACTATATGACCTAAAAGTTTACCTTCTTGCATAGCAAAGTGTGATTTTTTGGGGTTAAGAGACGAACCAAATTTTCTGCATTTTTCAAAAGTTTGTCTAAGGTGCATTAAATGTTCTGCATCAAAATTGGAAAAATTTGTCAGATCGTCTAGATAAATAACAACAAACGTGTCTCTCTCACCAATGAACGTGATATCTATTTCTCTATGGAAAGTTTCTCCTGCATTCATTAAACCAAAAGGCATTTTATCATACATAAAGGTTCCCCATGGAGTAGTAAACGCAGTCTCTTCTCTATCATCTTCATGAAAAAAAATATGATTATATCCCGAGAAACCATCAATCATAGAAATTATGTTAGCCCCTACTACCTTCTCTAAAGCATGCTCCATCTTTGGGAGTGAGTATTTATATTTAAGAGAAGACCGGTTTAAGTTCCCAAAATCAACGCGGAGTCTTATTTCGCCGTTCTTCTTTCTAACAGGGACCAAATTGGCCACCCATTTAGAGTATCTGAGGGGAACAATGATTTTTGCACCAAGGAGTTTTTTAACCTCCTTTTCTATTACCGACAAAAGAATTGGGTTTATTTGTCTAAGCTTCTGCTTGAAAGGCTTAATACCATGTTTTAAGGGAATCATGTATTCAATAAAAAAAGTATCATAAGTTTTTAAATCATCATAATACCATGAAAAAACATCTTTATAATGTTTAAGTAACTCAATGTATTTACTCTTTATTTGTGCTGGAAGATATTTTGATATTTTGACCATTTTGGGATTTTCATTAGTTCCTACATTACAGTATTCAACTTCTTCGGGTTGAGGTTGCAAGGTAGACTTTAAAGGTATATCATCCTAGTCAAACAACCTTTCTAGAGGGATTAGACCTCTGGGAATTTGATTGTTTTTAAGTAGGAGCATGAGGTGATTTGCAATTTTATCTTGGAAATTTTATGGGTTCTCTCCTTCCTGCATAATCCAAGAAGGATCATTCTGATTTTCTTGATCTATGTGGTTCTCAAAAAAATCATCTACCATTTCCAGGAATTGTTTGATTTGTTCATCATCTTCAAATACTTGCCAATGTTGAACATTGTTTGGAATCGAAGGTCTATGTCTCATCTCAATATGATATTTCAACTTCAAAATAATATGTGGTATGAAAATCGTAGCAGCTTTGGCCAAAGAATCAGCTTGTTGATTTTGCATTATGGGAATAGAGTGAATATTAAAGGATGAGAAGAAATTTTCTATAATATCCCAGACAAAATTTCTATACGATCTCAATCTCGGATGCTTATCTTGATATTGTTGTTTTATTTATTTTACAATGAGCTCAGCATCACCATAAACTATCAAATGTTCGATTTTTAATTTTCTTGCAACTTCTAATCCTAAAACTGAAGCTTCATATTCACAGACATTATTGGTATAATCAAAATCCCATTGTAATCTATAAGAGAAAGGAATAACATACTCACCACCTGGTGCTACGAATAAAACTCCAGCTCTGGCTCCTTCGCAGGATGAAGCACCATCAAAGAACATTTTCCACATCCCTTCTCTAACATTTATATTTTTCTTTGAAATTTATATTTTTTTGATTTTATTCTTCTATACATTCTTCAAAATCATCATCTATGGATAATATACAATTGCCTAAATCTTGATCAACAACGTAGAATGGGTAGTTATTGGGGTTTTGAGGGTCACTTACAGTATATGCTAGTCTAGTTTCTCTGTACAATCGAGTAAATTGTCCACCAAAAATGGAGTTGTATCATAGGTCATGTCTAGTTGAACTGATCCTCATAGCTTGGCACCCCAAGATTTGGATAGAAGCATACCATACTTGGCAGGAAAATCAACAACAACCACATCCATAAGGATACTTTTCACAAGAACCTAAGCAAGGTTTACAACTAAATCTTTAATCACACCTAGACACTTAACCTTTCTAAAATCAAACAAGTATAAATCTTGATAAGGTATCGTAATTTCAAGGCCCAATTTTTCCATGATAATCTTAGGCATTAAATTATGCGAGGATCATGCATCTAGCATGTAATTGTGAAGTAAATGATCATGCACAATCAATGTAATATAGAATGGGGAAACATAATCCTTATTGTTTTCAATGTGTGGTCTGAACATGATTCTAGGTTTTTCGTCCTGCAAATTGATAACATTAGCCTAACATTCAACATCAAAAAAATGTATTGCTTTAGCGATTTATTTTTTATAGATCGGGTTCCTAGTAAGTTCAACCAGAGGAATTGGAATTTTAATTTTATTGAGTTCATTCTCTAAATTGAAAGTCCCAATTGGTTTTTCAATTTCCCTGGTCTGAACTTTAGCTTTTGTATTTTCTGGCTTCTTAGTTTGTATTGCTTTTGTTTCAACTTGTTTTATTCGGGAATCTTGCGTTTCAGTTGATGATTTTGTAACTGTTGCCTCATTTGCTTTGTTTCATGATAAAATATTTTTTGGTGTAATATTTGTAGAATGTTTTTCTCTTGGACTCAAATCATATTTGTGTTGAAGCTCGACCATTATTGAGTCAACGAGACCTTTTTATGTGGAGTCCCCCAGATTGTTGATGTTTTCATCATTATTAAACAAAGATTATAGATCTAAGGATTTCCCATAATCTTGTTTGGTTAGGTGAGGCTCAATATCATCATCATTGAGGTTGTTTAGATATTCCTCTAATTCCTCATAATCTTGCACCTCATCTCTCTGCATGAAATTACCAGTTTTAAACAGAGTTCTTTTGATCCTCATTTTTTATTTGCCTTTGTTGTATCTGAGGATTAGGATTTCATTTGAATTGATTCCTAACATATGGATCAAGTTTGGCTTGTTCTATTTCCATCTTGGAAATTTTGTTCGATAGATCTTTAATCATTTTGGCCATCTCATCCATTTTTTCCTCTGCAAACTTTCCAGATCCAGAGGGCCCTGCATTTTAAAACACCTGGGTTCTTTCATTCCCATCTCAACTTTAGTTTTCAACTTCTTGGATGCCATCATATTTTATTCAATCTCTATAGCATCGTGTTTCATTCTCGCTAAAGTAGCAGATCTTCTTTCTCTCAAAAGTAGAGAGAAATCAGAATCAAAATCCCCTGCAAAAGTGACTTTTGCAGTTGGTTGAGAAGCTTTAACTTCGGCCGGGATTTTGTGATAAAGATTATTAATTATTTGGATAAATTCTAAGACTGATTTAGATGTTTTCTTTCTCAAGGCTCTGAATTCAGTTAGGTAATATAGATGGTCCTTTTTCTCACCCCATCGCCTTAGGAAGGAGGTTTCCAGATCATTATAAGATCATATAAAACTTACTGAAAGTCCTCTGAACCAAGTTCTTACATGTCCTTCAAAATGATATACTAATAATCTTGTGTAAACGTATTCGTGCTCAATGCCAAGAATATCAGCAAATTGATCAAAAAAGGCTATATGTTCTATTGTTGTTGTTAGATCCCCTTTTCCCATGAATTTAGGGAGGCTCTTCATGTAATTTTTAGGTAAATCATGCAGGACAACAGGAAGAACTAAGGGAACATATCTAGAAGCGACCTTGGCAAAGATCCTAGGGGTTTGAGCTTGTCCACTAGCCCTTGCACCTCCGTCACCTCCAACACCTCCAACACCAACACCGACCATTATTGAAATTCTAGGAGAGGGAATTCGAGGACTAAATAGGAGATTTTCAAAAACTTCAAAAGAATGATCTACTGACCTTTTGACTACTTCAGGATGTTGCGAATGAAGTTCAGGAAAATGATCGTTGGAAGATGGAATATCTAGGTGAGGGGTAAAAGTAAAACTTGAGCTTGGTTCCTCAAGTTTACCTGATGTATTGATAGGAGAAGTAACAGGGGATGAATCTGAGTATAGAAAATAATCTTCAGGATTTTTGGAAACAAAAACTTTTACTTCGGGAATAGAAAGAATCGACTGAGTACTAATGATAGTAGGGATTGAAATGGATTATTTGTTTTCACTGGTAAAAGTATCTATCAATGAAACAGGGATGGTCTGGTCAAACTCATTTTTTATTTAAGGAATAATTACCTTTGGAGTTTCAAGTTTCACTTTAGGTTTACTTGTTGATGCTTATGCAAAATGAACTTGTTTAAATTTTTCTTTAAGATTTATTTCTTTAGCGGGAATCTTAGCATTAACTTGCGTAATTCTAGTTTGATGGACCTTACCTGCTGATGCAGAATTTTGTCTAAGATATCCCTTTAGTTTCAACAATTTTTCGGGATCCAAAATTGGTGTAGTCTCCTTTTCATTTGGGTTTTTCCTGGTATTCTTTCGACCGAATGCCAGTTTTGTCTACAATGGAGTCGTCAGGTGAAAGATAAAGTAAGAAGTATCCACATATTCAATCTTTGTTCACCATCAGAGACCAAAATTTAACGTTTTCATTCTCCCAGGGAAAAAATCTTTCATTTCTTCGTCCCCGACAGTGGTGCCAAAAAGATGTTGATTCTGAGATTGATTCTAAAATAATGTCAGGCATCAAAGGTTTTAAATGAAATGTTTTTATGAGTGCTTTTTCTACCTTCAATTTTCTGAGAAATGATTTTTAAATGAAATTAATGATAAGACAGTACAAAGGTTGTATCCTATTATCTGAGTCGCAATTATAATGTCAAATGATGTATAACTGATTTACAAAACTGCTAAACAAAGTCATGTATCAATTACAGATGAGTCTCACCTTGTTTGCAGTAGAAGAAAATTAGAAGATGCACCCTTGAAAAGGAGATAAAAATACAGTAATTCATGCAAATCACAGGTCTTGTTTTACTCACAGTAATAAAAGAGCAAAAGTTGTTACTGAGTGAACTTCTGATATAATATGATCATAGTAGATTTAGTACTAAATTGTAATCATTCACTCTTCAAGAACTAGAAAAATAAATTCAGAGAAATGGAAACATAGAGGGAACACATAAATCAAATTGAACGAAACTTAGAATCTTTGTCTGCACTTGTATTAATATTCAAAAAAGGTTTTATCTTTTACATTAGTCAAGAAGCGGCCTTGACTAGATATAAAATCTATCTATTTATACAAAATTTGTCGCAACTGAAAATCGTTGGACTTCCCACAATATATGACTAAAAATAGAATACATCCGAATAAAATAACAACATGCAAATATTGTTGAGTTTTGTTGGTGCTTCCTCTATCTCTTCGCCTGCTTGTAGATGCGCTTGTTTTCCTTTGATCTTGAAGCCAGGTACACATGTCCATTAAGGCCACCATAATTATTTGGCTTACTATCTTTGTCATTTGATCCCACTGCCATCTGTCCCTTCAGATGCATTCACTGGGATAAAGAATTACAGTTGAAGACATGGGGGAAATAATTAGACAAGTATCTCAACGTTGGCTAGTTATGGGATCGCTAACGGTTACGGGGAAGAGTAATTGTTCACAAATAGGATGATGTGGGAACAAGTGTCCAATAGGGAGGTGGGATGAGTGGATGCAAGAATGTGGGTGGTAGGGATAGATGGGGTAAGTGACGTGTAGAGCGTGACAGATTGGAGAGTGAAAGGGAGAGTGGGTGGAGAAAGTGGACGATGTGCATGATTTTTCATTTGCTCTCGGCTACACTTGCTTTTCTATGTTCAATGCATTGGGTGCACCTGTCCATCAATGCTACCATGAATATTGAAGGCTCAATCCTTTCATTCAATTCAAAGGCAGACATCTTCTTATGTATTTGTGGCATCTTCTCCTGGATCTTGTTCACTTCTTGGATTGTGACCTAATATAGTGAACTTGGATTAACCAACCATTCATTGATTTTAAGTAAATCAATCTAGCTCATCTTTTGGATGGCCGCCTAAGTATTTTCCTTGTTCTTTCTGGAGATTTATTGGTTCATTTCTATTTCGATCTATCCCAATGCCTTTGAGATATTATTCCCTTTGAATTCAATCATCTTTTTATTTATTAAAGATAATGCCTCTAGACAAGCCTCTTTTACATCTCTAGAAAGTTTCTTGCCTTCTTCCATATTTGTTTCTCAGTATTTTATGTCCATTTTTCCTCTTACTTGTTCAGAATGAGAGAGAAGGGGAAGACTAGGTTTATTATCTCTCTGCTTCCATATGAGAACCTCTTGAAACTTAGATCGGGCTGCACATGCCTCTTTTTCCTTGACATAAATATTTTTTAGAGAAAGTTCTACTCCCTGATAGCATTTCTGAAAAACATCTACTTTTTTATAGAGATCTTGCTGGTGACATAGCATCATGGCTATATACAACATATGAGCATCTAAATACGTCGTGGTGTACATACCATGAGCATTGGCTGTGAATTTTTCTGGATGTCTCCACCAGGTCTTGACTATATCATGACCATTTCTACCGTATTGATTGCATTCCCTTCTCTGAAAATCTAGAAGAAATGTGGCATTGTAAGTGTATTTAGGGGTAGGGTGAAGCTTGTACATTACTTGTAGGTTCTTTGGTCCGAAAGAGCCTTCAGTGACTTGTTGGTGGTTGAAGACTCTCCCGATTTGGATTTCGACATGTTCCAAAGCCCAATTTATCATATCATTGTAGGGTATAATTATGGGTCGTGCAACGATCTTATGCAGTTCTGACTATGTTACAAATATAAGCTTAGCTACAAAAGACTCATCATCTTCATTGGCAGAGTCATCTAGACAGTTAATAATCTCATGCTCCAAGATATCGAACACCTGCTTCCAAGTTTTAATGGTGTCCACAACTCGCGGAGTTGTGTCCGACAAAACATATGTGTTTGGATTTGAATCATCACCCGATGCATCAAGCTTCTTTGCAGCGTTTCGTGGTGCCATAATCCTCAAGGAAAAAAAATTATCCCACCTATGACAAGAGAAGTCTGTAAGCTCTACACTGAATAAAAAACTGCTAATTGCAAATGGTAAAAACAATTTTGAAATTCGAAGTGCTTTATTCAAAAAGTCTATCGATCTTCGTATAGCTCTACTGACGAAGAATTTATTAAACTTAATGGAATTCATTACCTGGTGATTCACAATAGTTATTTGAAATCATTAACCTTAATCAATTATAAATGTCATTAATACTTCATCGGTTCGCGTTCAGAAGTTTTGGATGTGACAGGGTGGAAATCTCTCGAAGTTTGAATTCGCGGAGGAGTTAATCTTTAAGTAATCACTTTTATGTATTAATTAATCATGTTTTAAAATGTTGTATTAAATTTAAATATTTCATAAGTTTTGAATATAGCACAAGGGAAATTTTTCGAAGCTTGAAACTATGAAGCGATTAATTAACACTTAATCATAACTAATTAAAGTTGTTAAGTGATTTATTAACTCTTTACTTCGATGCCTTGATACTCCAGGGATTTTGAAATAAAAAACTCTCGAAGAGAAATCTCTTGGAGTGACGTGATAGAGATGATGTCATTCTTGATGATGTGTCAAGAAAAGAGAGGTGCCACGTGTCACTTGAAAACATGCAAATCATCTGACGTAAATATCAAAAATAAGTGCCATGTGTCAATCCAAGAAAATATTCTTAAAGGACATGTGTCCTATGACTCGTGTCCGTAAGTCCTTTAGGAATTATCATGAGTGACTATCTTTAGGACTTCGGAGTTTTGTGGTTTTTGTTGTTTAGGTTTGCTGGAATACCCGAAGCGCGAAGCAACCATTAAAGACTTTCTTTTAAAACTCAGGCAACTTCTAAACTTCAGAGATAATTAGGATCGTTCGATCAAATTAGAGTAACTCATTGACAATAGATATCGTAAGTGCCTTATTGATAAATAACAACCAATGGATTTATTTTAATTTTAAAAGGCCACTTTCTAAGTTTTTTGCTTTTTTGGGTAAAATTTTATTTCTAAGAGGTAAAATATATAAATCTCAAAAGCTCAAAATTATGTGTGTTCTAACAAGAAGAAAACTTATCACAAGGAGTGTTACTTCAAGTTTCTACGCAGACTAAAATGGTCTAAAGTCTTATGGCCTTTCCTTTTCCCACGTCCTCCAACCTACGTGGCTACCACATGGACTCCTCCACATCACCTACTCTAATAAATAGGTTGGTGTGTTTGTTGGCATGGTAGTGGCATGTCCTCAGGTGTGTCACTCTCCCACAATGCTCCTTCGATGGAATGCAACTATGAAATCTTAGAGATAAACTATCTATGATGAATGGCTCTGAATCACTTGACTCAGGATAGATCGATGGCTAGTAAGGACTTAGACTCTCCCTCGTCAAGAAGGTGGTTCATGTGACTTCTAACCATTTCTTCCAACATCCTCATTCTCAAAAAATCCATTGGTCAGGAATCTTGGAAATCAATGGTCCTGATTCACTCAAAATCTTCTACCCACACGATGGCCAACAAACTCGCTCATTCTTTGTCAATCACTCGACAGGTGGGGTGTATAAAAATATCTATGTTACAGATCTCTTTGGATGGAATCCTCAGTAAATCAATGGTCCTCATTGACTTGGGCTTCCTCCATCAGGAAATACCCTGTTTTCAACACTTCATGGTTCTTTCGAGCAGCTCCTTCTGAACTGGGTTTGTCCAACCGATCTGACGGTCATCAGACCTTCACATCTAACGTTTTGGTATCTCTCAAATATCAAATCCTCTCGTTTTTTAATCGACCCTACAACTCTGATAAGGATTCACTATCAACATTTCCCACCATGAAATCAATGGCTCAAACCTTATTGGTCGAGTTGCACGAAAATCTACAGCTCTAGTCGTCGACCTGGAACTTTCCCATCGGAAAGTTCACCTTCGACACCGCTCCAGGGTTTTTCCAAAGGGTTCTCCTCCCCAAAGGCTTTCTCAGAAACGTAGATCTTCAAAAAACTATCAGGATCCATTCTTCGCATCAAGTCTATAGTTGAGGTTTCTTCTTAGGGTTTAAACAAATTCAACAAGGTTAAGGGGCATTTCAAGGCATATCGATTCACAACATTCTTGGCATTTCCTGAAAGGTTTTAACCCCCAATTATTCAAATATTTTACCCACTTACTCAAGACATGGGTGACACATCACCATGGTCCCCATAGTGAATATTTTCTCATCCTGCAAACTTTCCATTCAACGAATTGGAAAAACACAAGGTTATAAGCCTCCATAATACCTTTCAAACACATTCATCTCAGTTAATCAATCAATATTTTAAAAGGGATTCATTATACCAATAAAACACAAGTTTTAACATTCAAATAGCATATCAAAGATACCATTGAGGACAAAATGCAATTCATATTTATTAGAAAACATTTTCCAGATACATTGAGAAATACTTATCTATTTCAGTTCAAACTTCAATCTTCCAACTAGCTAAGGCGAATACCTTTTCACCCAACCATAGGCTATGCTACACTTATTATTTCTATATAAATCCACCCCATGCTATTTCATGATACCACTAAGGGACTTTCACAAGTTGGATATCAGTGTAAGTAATTGTTCAAGAAGATTAATCTCCTTCACTACACTAGCAACTGTAGAAATCCCCTATCCCACTATGCCTAGGGCCTCCATGAGATTACCAAGTGCCTTCCCAGCTTTATTTTCTCTACACAAGGGATTCCCTTCATTGCTACATATTACATCAATTCCCTCCCCTTACCAGTGTCAATTTCTTTCTAGCAAGCACCAACTTGCGTCGCTCGTTGATCCAGTCTATATCTGGGTATTCTTTGTTCCAATGTTGACCATTTTTGTTTTGGGTAAGATTCCTATTTTCCTCACAAAAATTCCCATTTTTTCTACTCTGGTCTAGTTTGGTTCTCTCTCCTCATTTGTGTTACCACTCTGTCATTGTGCCCTCTATTTTTCCTCTTGTTCATCCTACCTCCCTTTTCCTGATCTGGAACATTCTCCCATATCCTCAGGTTCCTCAACTTACTTTTGTCAGAAGAAACCCTTAGGGTCAAGCTACTGAATCAAAGGGGTATTTAGAAGGTACTCCTAGCTGACAACTGCAACTGACCCTTCACTCCTCCAAGTACAATTTTTGAAAGAAGTCATAACTTCCCCAAGCACCCAATTTGATGCCATTAACGGGCTTCCTTGTGAATAGGGTGAACAAGGTACTTCAATTAGTTTGGTCACTTGAGGTCATGTAGGTGTAGGTTGGATTCCTAGGAAAACTTCCTATTTTATTCACATAAACTTCCTAGTGTCCCCCTCACCAACTCCCACTCATGGTATCATGGCTAGTTTTGCAAGGCTTCCCCTCAGTTAATTGGTAGATGTTTTCATTAAACATAAAACACAATTATAATGTGTAAGTTTTAAACTTGTGAAGTAAAGCAATGCATATAGATTCTTAAGAAAAACATAAATTAATCAATGGCTCATTCACATAGTACACAAAGATTTATACCGTGAAACCCTCAACCGGGAAAACCTTTCTTATATTCATTATATCGAATTTCACCATTCAATATACAATATATATACAATTTTTTTAGGTATTCCGTAGATACAAAAAACTTAATCCCTTAATCCAGGATTAATTTACAAAACCACTAAAAATAACAAAATCCACTAAAAATAGCAAAAACCGCCCAAAAAATAAATTCTGGGGCGCTGCCCTGGCCTCCCGCCCGTTGTCGAACGTTGCAGGTAACTAGGGGGGGCATACCTGCCCCCCTCTGGGACCCCCCTAGGAAATCAACCAACGCACATGACACATAGAGCACTACTAGAGGGATCGTTAGACGCAGTTGTCATATCTGATGCACCCACCCACACACATGCAAAGAATATAACACCTACCCAACATTCTCCCACTTGTTGTTTTCTTTGCATCCAAGGGTCCAGGGGATTATATAGTCAACAATACAGGGAAGAAATGCCCATTGTTACTCTACACTTGGAGAAATTTTATGTGCTCACAGACTTTGTCAATGAATCTGCAACATTCTTCAAAGTGTCAACCTTTTCCAGCAACACCTTCTCTTCCTCAACCATGTCTCTCACAAAGTGATACTGGACATCAATATGCTTTGTCTTTGACTGATAAGTT
>JASDQU010103020.1:2613-25844 GCA_032191745.1 Picea mariana
GGCATCAATGACAACATGATCCAACATGTGATGCAGATGAGATGATGTTGATTAAAGTTAGATTGTTGACTACAAAGAGTATATCAAGAAGAGATGTTGATTTGAGACCTCTGAAGGTAGTTGGAACTCCTCGAGCCATGGTGATTTGAGACTTCCTAAGCTGACTTGTTGCTAAAGCCCAAGGAAAGGGAGATGTAGCATCTGATGGACTGTGTGACAATGAAGGTGTACACTCCTGGGGTGGGACAGGCATGTGAGGAATGAGACATCATTGGTTGGAGTGCTACTGAGGTTTGGTTGGTTGGAGTGTTTCTGAGGTTTGGTACCTTGACCTAGACCATGTTGATGTGGAAGGTATTCTCAATCAAAAGATAAGTACCAATTCTCTATTTAGTGTATGGTGTATACAGGTTATAATGTTATTATAATTACCCATATATACATATATATACATTTCATATATGCTTGCATTACCTGCATCCCTAACTTTACATAATGTGTTTTATGTTTCATTGCTTAAGAAATGTATACCTAATGTTAATCATTCTATTGATTGGAATGTGATTCAGGTGGAGCAAGAAGGCGTCTTGCAAGTGCATCCTGTGCACATATTGGACCCAAAAGAGAAAACAACTCTAGAATCAATCCATAGGGATTGTAGAGGTCCAGTGGACCTGGTACAGTTCTAAGGATGCAACATGGGAGCATGAGGATGCTATGCGGGTAGAATACCCACATTTTTTTGAATATTTTGGAAATCTTGCTGATGTTGTGTAAAAGTTGCACTCAGTATAGTGCAAAAATAAGGGGAGGGGATTGTAATATCCCCAAGGATGAGCCCACCTATATTATGTATTGTAAACCTATTTTGTGGGTTGGTGAACTGAGTGTTGATAAGTTGGTGGGCTTATGTGTTTATTAGGCCGAAGAGCCTAAGTATTAAAGGCCAAGAGCCTGATTTTGTATATGTAATTATGAAGATCATTAATACAATATAAACATCGCTGCGTGAAGACCGACCACGGAGAAAGAGTGATGGGGGACTAAGCTTCCACAAGGTGGGTAAGGGAAAGGGGGCTGAAAGGTTGGAAAGAGGGGCTAATCTTAGGGGCTTAAGTCCTTGAGAATAATAATTTATTATTATTCCAAAGATGTGAGAAAACATGTTTTTATCATAAGTCCTGGGAGATGCAATGTGTGAAAAAGGGAACGCATGCATCTCCAGGAATACAAGTGTCGACCTGGGCGTATGCAGTTAAAAGATGAAGCATCAGCTGTGTTGGGGGGTTCTCTCTTCCAGGCGATCGCTCTTCCATTTTTTCATCGTCTGCCTGAGTTCACTAGGATCAAGGGCATCTGAACCGTGTTGCCTATGCGTCTATGTCTGCATACCCAGGCATAGTGAAGGAAACCCTCAAGGGAAGGTTGTTCGTTGCCCATTCTTCCATCCTCCACCTAATTTCGTGGGGATGCCCGTCTGAACCCATTTTTCCTCTGCACTAGACCTATGTGCTTTGTGTTTTACTTCGATTAAAATGCATGTTATATATGTGTGTGTGTGTGTGTGTGTGTGAATATTCCGCAGTGCTAGAATTACCCGGCCACTGTTGTGAACCAGGGATGTTACAAAATTGGTATCAGAGCTGAGTAGTGGCATTGCCCAACTTGTTGGTGGCTGGTGATGTTACAAATTGGTATCAGAGTTGAGTAGTGGCATTTCCCAACCTGTTGGTGGCTGGGGATGTTACATATCTCATTCAATGATTTCTTCAAACACTTTGCAACCATCCTTCATTCATTTTCAATGTTAATCTTGTTGAATTTGTGGGCTTCTAGGATTACCTTGACTAGTTCTACTAGTGTACTAGTGCCCCACATTTTGATTACTATGTACCATACTATATGGAAAAGAGGTTGGAAATATGGAATAGTTGAGGCGTATATGTTGGAAAAAGATGCTATTTTTTATAGAAGGATATTTTACATGTTGAAATTCAATGTTGTTTTTATTCACATTATACTATTTATTTATGCGCCTTTTAGTAATCCAATGGGTTCGAAAAATCTTAATAAGCTAATTTCAAAAACTTTATAGTGAGGTATTCCCATTATCTATGTTGATTTGGGTAATATGTTTACTTTAGACTCAAAGTCAAAGTCAACAATGATTTGGGGGATAAAATATGCTTCTACCTCCAATTCATCATAAAACTTCTTCAATTGCAACACTTTTCTCCTCTTTTTGTTCAGTTTTTATTTTATTTTATTTAACTTATCTTCTTATTCACACATTATTTGAAACATGTTTATACCATTTTTATTGTACTCTTTTTGTTTTTATATATTGGGACAATCACCTTTGTTGTTCTTGAGTGTCTTGAATTGTGGTGTTCTTTGTAACAGAGCATCCTCTCCTATAATTACTCCTAATGTTGCTACCATGTTTAGATTCTTATAATTCAACACCTCGTGCTTGGGTAGAGTCTAGATCATATTCACATTTCTCTCTTTCTTTATATTTTCCAACATGATATGGAAATACACCATGGAGTGATCCTCCACTCCACAGTGGTTCCACAAGTTTAGGCTAATCAAGGGGAAATTCGGACCGACATGGTACTCTTTTAAAGAAATAAATAAATATTTCTATAACAATCATCTCTTCCTCCTCCTTGATTTCCTCTACCACCTCTTCTATCACCACAACCAATTGTACCCCCTCTTTTGTAGCCATATCCATTTCCTTGCCCTTATGTTTTTTGGTTATTCCTTGTTGATTTTTTATTGTAGACTGTCTAATAATCAATTTTATTCTTTCTTCTCGTAACAATGGGTTTTGATATAACTATTGATCTCATGGATTGGACACCATATTTTGTTGTTATTTCTAAGATTGTAGGGGAAATCTCTCTTGGTGTGATTTGTCATTTCTTCATAGATCTCACAATATCCATTAACTAACCTTTTTATAACATATTTAGGAATGTTTCATTTAGTGTAATCTATAAAGTGACACTCTTCTTTTTTATGGCCATTATTCATGCATTTAATTCACCAAATATCTATTTTCCTAGTCTATAATGCTAGGTATTGGATGTATTTTTGCATTTCCAATTTTTATTTTATCAGTAGATGAGACTAGCCACTGCTCATTGGTCTTGATCTATTGTTCTTTTACCAATGCTTCTTCATAGATATTTACCTCATGCATCTTATGTGGGGCTCTAATATTTTGTAGAAGCCTTGCCATGAACCATTGGACCAATAGGTCTTTTTATGTGACATACGGAATTTAACTAAATAAATCCTTAAATATTTTATCATAGTCTTTGACATATCCCTTTGAAATTATCCCAATCTACTTGATTTTTTTGTGCAATCATGTTCCTATCATATTGGGCCTTGAAAAAGGATGAGAAGTCACTCCATATTTCATCTTTTTCTCTATTATGATTCTCTTTAAAGTTAAGTTCATGAACCAAGTGAAATATCTCCTTTGCAATGTTCCTGCAAATTGAGCCATTTTATTTATTTTGTCGGTGACATTGGTGGAACTCAAAATATTCTCATAGATGAAATAATGTCTTCTCAAGTCTTCATCTCCTTCATACACAAAAAAAATTCCATACTTAATATGTGTTATGTTTACTATCGGGGACTATTTGTAAGTGGTGTGGGGAGTGTTATAGGTGTCAACTAACTTTGATTTTCAAGTGGTGTACTTATAATCTATACAATAGGTCTGATTATCTACAAACTATTGTTATGATTGCTTTTTTCTATTTCTTCATATTTTTCAATGTTAATCTAACACTCTTTTTCAATATATTCTATCACAATGCATCTTTACAACCTCCAATGATCACTATTTGAATTGACATGACCATCATCTAATGGTGTTTATGTCTCTTGGTCACTTAAATTTGACAAGGGTTACTCCCATGAGACACTCAAATTGAATCAATAGATGATTTTCACCTTCATTAGGGATGATGTCTAATAAATTTTCTTCATTTTGTGTTTAACTATATGCCACAAGTCCCTATTCAAACAAAGAATAATAAAGGAGTACAAGTTAAATACATTGTTATGAGTCCCTCAAATGAGGAAGAAACTCACAAGTAAATCCATGAGCTAATCGAACAAATGCTACTTCTCCCTAACAATTCTCATTATGCTTGTGTTTAATTAGTGATACACTATAACTTTAACCAAGGCAACCATATCACTATCCCTCTACCCTACCCTATGCCTAATAAGGATATGATTATTCAATAAGTTGCAAGTGTGATTTTTTTCTCCAAGTTCGATTGTAAAATTGTCTGTTATTAAATAAAAGGTTGCCAATAAATATGTCAATAAAATTATTTTTTCCATCTACAATGATCATTTTGAATGGCTTCTTATGGTCTTCAAAATAAAAAACTCTCCTACTTGGTTTCAGCATTAGTTGGATATCATTTTTCAAGCATATGACTACTTTTTGAGCACCTCACTAATGACATGATCATTTTCTCTCCATCAAATAATAATGATCATATTTCTTATCTCATAGTTTCAATAATGAGTTAACAAGTATGGTACTCTTGCTCTTAACAAAAAAAAAAAATGAACTTTTCATAATCAAGATCCACTATCTTGGTATTACAATTAATGAAGGAAAATTTATCATACAACCTCATATTGTTTTAGAAATATCCTCCTTTCTCAATGTCAACTCATAGATAAGACTTAGATCCAAAGGCTTCTTAGGCGCACCTAATAAGTCAACGCATATATTCTCAATTGTTCAATGTCAACTCATAGATAAGACTTAGATCCAAAGGCTTCTTAGGCGCATCTAATAAGTCAACACATATATTCTCAATTGTTCAACCAAAACAATCGGAACATCACTATGCAATGTCTTCCCCTTTTCATTGGCCATTCAGAAAAATAAATTTAATCCTCCAAACATACACATTTTATCACGAAAAATAAATTTAATCCTCCAAACATACACATTTTATCACTGATGGTCTTCTTTGTTAGTTTTTTCTAGCTTCTAGCAAAGAATTCTATGATACCAAATACACCAATTTTTCTGAATCTAAAAAGCATTATGATGTTGGGAAAAAGAAATATTGGTCATTGAAAAGTTTCAACTCCAATTGGTATGGATATATAGTACCAATTCATTAATTAGGTTTTGAAGATTTTCTCAAAACAAAGAATGAAGATTAACAAATAGCCACTCGTGATAAATTATTAAATTAATAATTTTGGTTTGTAAAGCCACTCTATGTTAACCTTCAAGATGTGTCATTTTTTTTAATCTACCCAATTAATTAATAGAAAGAACTTACTACAAAAGTTGTGCTCACGTGCAATTGAGCATGAATAGTAGAGGTTGAAATTTATATGTAGATATGGAAATTTTGCAATAGCTCAAGTGTCTTGTGTAATACCCACTAATATTAACCCCATAATCTCCCTACTACAATAATGTAAATTAAATTTTTAAGTTAATTAAATCTACAATGCAAACTGTAGTTTTAAACAATATCTACCTTGAAATTGTAGGCAAGTTTTATATAATATTATTGACCTCCCTTTATTTATTTATTTATATATATATATATATAATTATAATTTTATTAACCTATCAAATATTATGTTTAATTGCACAATAAAAATTTAAAATCCACAAATTACTTAAACTCATAAATATGTAAATTGATTATATTAAATAATTATATAATAATGGAGAGATTTCTCCACTTATCTTATCTACAAGAGTATTTTCAACGAGACTATTGTTCCCAGAAATCTGAACATGAGTATTTTCCACATAATTTATTTGTACACAAAATCTGAACAAGGGCATTTTCAACGGAAATTTATCGTACACAGAAATATCAAAAATTAAATTGCCTTTCCAGCCACATCAACCACTCATAAAACTACCACTCATAAAACTTCGCATTATTCAAATCGTAAATTTGCACAGAATCTGCATATTAGCATAAACAAAATAGATGTCTAAAACGTGATCAAATGAGCAATTGCTTGTATAAATTATTGAGAACATAATTAACAACATCAAGGGTTGAAACCTTAGCCTCGTCCCTGAAACTGATTAGTCATAATGTAGTGATTTGGAACCAAGATTAATGTAGAAATGACGTCTACAAGAGATTGAGTAAGTCTTGATTGATTGAGTAACTCAATCAAGATTTATTCAATCAAGGCTTAAACTTGTCTATGGCAAAGCTTATAACTTTATATGGCAAAGCTTATAACTTTATATCAAAAAGTCTTTTTTTTATTTTTTAGAGTCATTAATATAATAAGAGTAGCTAATTCTAACAAAATAACTACATCCGTATTGAGTTAGCTAATCTCAATATCTTTTTACATTTCAAATTCCAAGAGATTACAAAAACCCCTTCTCATTTAGTCTTAGCGGATTCTCACTTCTTCACATCTCTTCGTAGATTCTTACAACTTCTCAGCTTCTTCACATCTTCGTGGCTTCTTGCTTCTTCAAATTGTTATTGCTGGAACATTGTTTACAAAATGGCTGAAAAGTCAGACTATTTTCTCCATGGCGACTCTTTTGATGATACCCTTCTTCATCTATCCACTTCTTGCAAAGATTCTTCTACCCTCCTTCATCTATCCACTTCATTTTCTTGAATCTAGTTCTCCATGTTCTTCACTAACTTCTCTCTTCTCTTCCACCCTTTTCTTGGCTTTACAGCTATTTTAAAAATCACATAACCCACACATCTCATACAAGTGGATTACATAAAACATTTCTTTTTATTTCTTTCTAATACCAAAATAAATCTCACCACCGCCTTTAAAATTAAAATAAACAATTTCTTTTATACAACCTATTTTAGAATTGAATTAAAACACTTAGTTTATTTCTTTATAAAATAAAATAATGAAGAATCTTCCTTTAAAATAATAAAGACATTTTTTTAAATAACAGAGACTCCCTTCTTCGGATTTACTTCATTGTCTCGCTAACCTTGGGTTTAACGCTCGAGACGTCCTTGTCTTGCTTGATATTGCAACCCCTTCTTAATCGCTCCATGTTGACCAACGATTCTTCGCTCCACAACGGCTAGGGCTAGGGAAAAAGTTGAGCCGACTCTCCAATTCCAGCGAATGACAGCTCTAGGCGGCTTTCTTCTCCGGTTCTAGTGAATGGCTCCAGCGATATAGCTCTGGGCAGATCTCTATTGGGTACTTAGTCTTTCTCTGACGGTTATCGTTCCACGTCTAATGCACTGCCATAATCATCCGCTACCGCCTGCAGCTACATCCATGGTGTCAACCACATCGAAATATAATATGGCGTCCTCGTTTTGGGGTCATACCATTCATCAATACTATCATAGAACTTTTTATCAAAAGGCCATCAGACCTTTATCTTCCGTCCAATTAACTTCTCATCTTCTCCGGTCCTCTGGTCCCTTCGACAATCGTCTCCAGTGCCGAGACCCTATTTTTTTGCAGAATTCCTCCGCCACCTGTTACGATTTAACGATTTCGAAAATGCATTCTCTCTCGCAATTCTTTGGCAAAAAATGATGAAACGTTACAGAGATAATCAAGCGAGTTAAGACAATTTTATAATTTATTTATGTAACATTCGCAGTGTCCCACCATACTCTCAAGCTTCTTGCTGACTGTAATCTTCTTGCAGACACGGATTTCTTTATCTCTCAACAACATCCTTTATTGTAGATATGCGATACCCTTGCATTGCTCTTCTCCACATTCTTCACTGCCTTCTATATACCTAGGTCCCTGGGCCGTCCAGTGATGGAGTGAGGTCAAGGCCAAGGTCTTCTCTGATACCATGTAAAGGAATACACAGACACAGATACTGTAACGCACATCTGATACCATGTAAAGGGAATACACAGAAACAGATACTGTAACGCACAACATTATTGATGTGTACTGTATATTAATATGAACTTATAGTTATAGAACAACCAACTCACTGTAACGACGGTAAATATATTAATTAAAAATGTAATTAGGTTATTTTCCTTAACACCTAGAAGCGGTTTGACATTTTCTTAGTTGGCGGTTCTTTGCTCTTCTCTTCTCGTTTTTCCCCCATCCCCTTCAACGACCTTATTGCAGGCCTCCTTTTATCACAAAATTCAATGGGCCTGGATAGGTTCTCGGCCTAGTTCGTTTAGGTTTGTTCTTTTGGGAGCCCGCCCTTTATTCATTGTTCCTTTCTTCTCAGCATTGTTCTTGAAGTGTCCCATAGCTATCTCCTTCCCTTGCTGCCAAGCCTTTGGTACTCTGTCACGAGGTTGTGGGTTTAATTTTCATTGGGTACTTCGGTCTTCTCATGCGGGGAGGAAATCCCACATTTCCCTCGCTTAGATCCAAGTGGTGAAAGAAATTAGAAGTGGTAGGAAATACACAATCACTCAGGCCCAGGGAAACCCTTGGAAAAATGATCCAACGATTATTTTGTCCTTCACTGTGAGGGGAGTAAGGGAGAGACTCTAAGATAAATGCTCTAAAAATGCTTGTTAGCTCCAAGAAGCCAGATTTCATTTTATTACAAGAAACGATGTACAGTGGAGAAAAAGCTCTTGAGTTTTGCAGGCCCAGCTCAAGAACTTGCCTTCTAGTTTTGTTGACTCAGTTGGCCTCTTTGGGGGTTTGTTGTCTACTTGGAGCCCAAAGCTCACGGCCTTAAACTCATCGACATTTCCTTTTGGTATTGTAGTAGACTTGAAGGATCCTAGTTCTGATTGTTCATTCAGAATTATTATTGTTTATGGCCCTTATGCTTACCGATCTCATATTGGAACGACCTTAGCAACAACATGCTTCTTTCTGTGAGTAAACTCATAGTTGGAGGGGACACGAACTTCACACTTTCTCTTAAGGAGGTATGGGGTGATTGCCCAAGGTTTGATCCCCAAGAAGGATTTTTCTCCCACTGGATAGAATCCAATCACTTGATAGATTTAATGACCCAAAAGCTCTCCTAGAAAAAAAAAAATGGACAAAACAGGTAAAGCTCTTGTGGCTAAATGCGTAGATCATTTTTTGATCTCAGAGGATATGACAGAAGGTCTGTGGGTACTCAGGTCAAAGATTCTAGTTAGTGGGCAATTGGATCATATGCCAATTTCCTTAGAAGTGATCCCAAAAGCCGCTATGCCCCTGACCCCTTTTAAGTTCAATCATAGATGGTTAATGGAGGAAGACTACAAAAACTTATCTCATTATGTATGGAGACTATTAGAGAATGTAAGGGACAGCTTGTATATGTTCTAGTTTGCTTAAAATATGGCCAGGGAAAAGAAAGAATCTATTTCTTGGGCCAAAAAACATAATGCGAGGGTTGAAGCTCTCCTGTAAAGTATAGAAGAGCACATTGGGAAATTGATGATTGAAAATTCAGCTTCTTCTCTTTCCTTAGAGGAAGAATTGATCCTAAGTGATCTCATGAAGAAAAGGAAATATCTACTAGAATAAGAGGAAGCCCAATGGTGCTTAAAAAGTAGAGCCATCTGGCTAAAGGAGGGAGATAATAACTTGAATTTTTTTCACAATTTTTCTAACCAGAGACGAATCCATAACTCTATTATGGAAATCAAAGACTCAAATGACATTCAGGCTTCTACTTTTGAAGGAATTATGAATGATGGTAAATAATACTTCTCTCAATCTTCAAAATCCCTCATGTTTGTCCCATTTCCAAAATCCTTAAAGTGGTTAATGTCATTTCTAGATAAATTACATAGGATATGAACCTTTCCCTTCAAGAAGTTGTCTCAGAAAAGGAGATTATGACAACTCTCTCCTCTTTTCAAAAATGCGGAAGCCTTCGTCTAGAATCTCTGAGAAGATTTTGGGACTGTTCAACAAACTATTTTTTTCCCTCATCCCAAGGAAGAAATCCTCGAAAAAATTTGATTACTTCCATCCCATTTCTTGTTGCAACCTCATCTATAAGCTTATCTATATAATTATTACTAATCATCTAAATACCTTCCTCAATGATCTCATTTCTGAAGAGAGGTTTGATTTCCTTTTTAAAAGACAGATTCATGATGTTGCCTCCATAACCTAAGAGGCACTCCATTCCATCAAAACCAAAAACATTCTTGCACTGATCATGGAACTTGATTTATCCAAATCCTTTGACATAGTGAATTGGACCTTTATCCATCTCACTCTGATTCAAATGGGGATGAATCTACCCTTGGTAAATTGGATCCTAGCTTGCACTGGATCTTCTTCATTTGTTGTTTTAATCAATGGCTCTCCCTCCTCCTTTTTTCACTCATCTGGAGGCATTCATCAGGGGTGCACGTTGGCTCCTTCCCTGTTCTTAATTATTGTGGAAGGTATCCAATTGGTAAAGTAAGCTCAAAGAGAAGGAAAACTTAGAGGTCTCAAGATCGCCCCCCATAAATTATATTTCATTCTTTTCATTGATGATCTAATTCTCTTCGCTGCAGGTTCTATGCAGGAATTTTTAATTCTCAAAAATATTCTAGAGGAATTTTTTGAAGCTTCTAGAATGCAAATCAATTTTCAGAAATCAACTCTTTTCTCTCATGAAATCTCAAAAGAATTTTTGACCCTAGTGGATGTGATCTTACTGGATATATTGTCATTGATGTCAACAATGGGCGATCATTATGATGTGATGATGAGTTGTTATGAACAACATGCAAAGGAATCTACCAAAAAACTCAAAAGGGAAAGCGCATTGTAGAAACACGATCAGGATTGAAATCCCCACAGTAAAACTACAAAAGAATCGAGGAAGACTCATGTCCACTAATGTAGATTTTGGGAGTTACAGAGGAGGACCGTTAGATCAAAATCCGATTAAGTCATGACCATCAGATCTCACTAAGGGAATATCAATGACGAGGAACCATTGCAGATGCAAGGGTTGAGTTAACAATCGTGCAAGTTTCAGTTTCAAAATCCACACCAACCGTTGATCGTCACTTGCTAATAGATCTACGGTTGGCATCGGTTCTACTACCCTAGAGCCCTAGGGTAATGAATAGCCAAATACTTGAAGTGTGGAACTCCTTTCTGCCTAATCCCATGGTCATTGTTCCTGTTATTATGAAAAGCTATCAAGCAGAGAGTGCTAATACACACTCCAAAATAATTTACTCCGGGAGAGCTACAAGACTGCAAAGTCCAAAGTCCCGAAACTCCGAATTCCCAAAGTGAACGAGAATTGTCCACTCAAATCAAGTCACAGCCGTCGATTTGTTTGAAACCTCTCAACAAGACAATATTGTCCATCTACGGAAGAACAAATATCAACCATCTAATCTACATCGATGAAATGCACTTTGGAAGGTTAAATGATTGCAAAGTCCCGAAGGCCAAAATAAATCTCGACCATTGATCTAAGATTTGATCACAATCGTTGGATCAAGGATTCATATGAACCCATGACTAGGAGGAGGACATATGCCACATCAAGATATCCACGTTAGCAAGGACATGTTGCGCAATCAGATGGTGAAAAGTTTCTAGGTTCAGTTGGCACTTTAGGTTACGTAAGTCACGAATCTAAGTGACACGTGGCAGTCACTCAGCCAGTGCCAAGTTAGCAGTGACGTCATCAAGTTATGTCACTCCAAGAGTTTTTCCTTTGGGGGAAACCAACGTCTACCATCAACAACTACCCTAAGCATCAAAGGTCAAAGTTAATGCTAACCATTGATCTAAGATCCTCTGAATTCTCACATGACTGTTAGATAAAAAAGTAGTGGAAAGATGACGTAATCACTCCCATGTTGACCACTTCGGTGCTGACCAACTCTGATGGAAATTAGAACAACAATTACCTAGACCTTCGAAGTCTCAAAGTCCCAAAGTAAATAGTGGTCGTCCATATCAACCTTTGATTAAATCATAGTCGTTGGATTAAGAAGTAGAAGGATAGTGTAAGGATCAAATCTAGACCATTTATTTGGTTCTGAGAATCATGCTAACCATTAGATCAATACTTGTGAGAGGTAACTACTTTGGGGAGTTGAAACTCCAGAATATTGGATGAGAGAGAAAATGATTGAAGGTCAAAGTCCTGAGGACTAGATTCCAGCCTTCGATCATAGGTTACAAACACATAAAGCTATGTAGCACTAAGAACATTGCTTAAATTAACAAGCCCATGGTTTATGCATATGGTCAGATGTAAATGGTTTGAAGGAAGCGCCTCTGCAGAATTCAATTTCTGCAATATTCACAGAGACATGGAATCCAGTTAAAAGAAATCAATCCATACATGTGATCGATTTATGAAATTCACTCTCACTAAATTAAAAAGACTTAACAATAATGTTTGAATAATAATAGAGATTATTGTTAATTTAAAATGAAGAGGTGCGATGGTACAAACAAAGGGACACAATACTTCATAACTCACACCAGTTGGAAGATTACGTAAATGAAGAAGAATGGTGAGAAGAAAGTGTCTTTGTAGTCCATATTAGAAGATAAAAATAGAAGCAGAGTCCAAGAAGAAGAACTGATGATTTTTATGAAGTGAAGGTGGAAGAGAGGATCACAAAATGATTCATATCTTTTACTAAGTAAGTGTAATCTAAGGGAGTTGGTTCTTCTTGGGGTTGGTGCCCTACAGACAAGGGAGTTGGTTCTTCCTGGGGTTGGTGCCCTAAAGACAAGGGAGTTGGTGCTTCTTGGGGTTGGTGCCCTAAATACAAGGTAGTTGGTGCTTCCTAGGGTTGGTGCCCCCAAAAAACAAGGGAGTTGGTGCTCCCTAGGGTTGGTTCCCTGAAGAAGGGGATTTGTGTCTTCGAGAGTTGGTGCTCTAAAAATGATTGGTGTCCTTCACTATTCTTCATAAAAGCTTTGTAATTCCTATTAATTATATTTATATAATTGATTTTGCAAACAAGTCCATTGTTGATATATTGTGGTAATTAACAAAATATAAAAATAACTGCTAATTGTTGAAAAAGGGTAATACTGATTCAACCCCCCTCTCAATATTCCAACAATTGGTATTAGAGCGGCTGCCTTCAACACAATCTAAAAAATGGAAGGTAGATCCCAAAGATGGATCAACAAGAGGGAATGTCTAACAACAAAGAACCATTGTTCAATGGAGGTGGCTATGCTCTATGGAAAATAAGAATGAAAAAATTCATGTTGGCTCTTGGTTTTGATATCTAGAAATCTATTGTAGATGGTTATATTGCACCAACTACTCCACCCAAAGATGTTGTAGGAAAGAAATCCTGCATTGACAACTCAAGAGAAGATATTGCAATTCTAGGAGGGTTGATGAATTATATATGTGTGAAGGTTATGCATTATAATTCATCCAAAGAAATCCAGGACAAATTGGAGGTTGTATATGAAGGAGATATCAAAGTCAAGGAAGCCAAAATATAGACCTATAGAACTCAGTTTGAAAATATGAAAATGAAAGAATAAGAGAACATTGTTGAATACTTTCATAGGGTAGATGAAGTGGTTAATTCAATCAGATAAGCATGAAAAGAACTTACATATGAACCTATTATGCAAATGATACTAAGGTCATTACCTATGAGATATGATGCCAAGATTTCTACAATTGAAGATAGGATTTATCTTGACACACTTACAGTTGATCAACTTCATGGAATTTTTACAACATATGAAATGAGAATAGGGAATGATAAATAATCAAAAAGAGAAAAAGCCTCTAAAGCATATAAAACAAACATTAGGCAGAAGCAAAATATCAATGACGAGTTATCATATATATTTGATGAGGAAAGTGCCAATTTCATAAAGAAACTCAAGAAAGGGACATGGAAATACAAATGAAAGATCCCTCTAATATGTTTCAACTGTGGAAAAATTGGACACTTTGACAATAAACATTTCTATCCTAAGAAGGAGGAAAGTGATGATTAAAGAACCTTCAAAAATCAAAAGAAAAACAAAACTAATAATAAAAAGAAGTTCTACAAGAAAAATAAAACATTCTTTACCCAAGAAAACAGTAGCTCATCAGAAGAAAATGAAGAAGATGAACCAGAGCTTCTATTTATAGGAATAAAAACTCAATATTATAAACATTCGGAAGATGAATAAGAAGGAAACTTCGAAGAAGAAATCCTTAGTGTAATTGAATAACTAAGAAAAACTAAAAAACAAAACAGGGTACTAAGGGAAGAGCTTCTAGAGATTAAAGAAGCTACTAAATCAAGAGAAAGGGAAGTTTACAAAACCATCAAAGAGTCAGAAAAAATCATCAGTGATTTGAAGTCCCAACTCTTGGAAGCTAATAAAATTGAAGAATTAATTTTACAACAATTTAATGATAAAAAACAAGTATGTGAGAAACTAGAAGTTGAGATTAAGCTGTTAAAAAGTGAAATTGAGAAATAAAAGAAGGGATCTCAATTTGGAAATAGTTCAAAGATCTTGGATGAAATTCTTAGTAGTCAAAGGTCACCAAACAATGATACTGGTTTGAGATACACCCAAGACTCAACTTCTAGATCACAAGGATCTGTCAAGAAACCAATCAGTTACGTAGATGCTCTGAAAAACTCGTTAATAAAAGAAGATAATTAGGAAAAGATGATACCATTGAAAATATTGTTACACATAAATAGATATCAATACTCCCTACTAGAGTAAAACATGAAAATAAAAATACAACCATCAGAAGGAATCCCCCTAAATATATATTTATTGGATATTGTTACCCTTGCAATAATTTTGGACATAAGCCAGTAAACTGCAAAGCTTATGGACAATACAATCGTAGAAATGTCCAAAGATATAAGAACAATAAGTACAATACAGAGAAGATAAAATATAACTCATTTTATCCTTTTCAAAACTTCAACAGTGAATGCCAAAAATACAACAACTATGGTCATAAAACTAGTGAATGTAGATTGCCAAAATATGATAAAAAGACAAATATTTCCAATAATAAAAAAAATATGGAAGAAAAAGAAAACATAGTGTAATGTAGCCTTATATGAGAAAAATAAAGGATGTCAGTGGTATATAGACAATTGATGTTAAAAACACATGACTGGATATCAAAGAAAATTTCTCAAGTTGAACAAGAAAGGAAAGGGAAAAATGACTTTTGGAGAGAACATGTCAGCCAAAATACTTGGAAAAGGCACTGCTAGTTTAGGAAATAATAAAACCAAAGCAGAAGATGTATTTCTGGTAGAAAATCTCAAACCCAATATCCTAAGTGTAAGTCATACATGTGATCAAGGTCACATACTTACTTTTGATTCTAAAAAATGTGAGATCAGGAAAAAGGACACTGGAAATCTAGTGGCAGTTGCACCACGAACATCTAGCAATGTGTACATCCTTAATATAGATGAAAAAAAAATGGTTTTTAAGCCAAATTGATGAAAGATGGCTATGGAATAGAAGGTTGGGACATTTAAGATTTGACAACTTGATCAAATCCAATGAGAAAGAGGCAGTTAGGGACCCGCCAAAAGTGAGTTACAACCTTCAAATTCTATTTGTAAACATTGTCAAATAGGAAAGAAAACAAGAGTTAGGTTTAAAACAAAAGAGAATTCTACAAAAAAACCATTAGAACGTATTCACAAAGATCTATGTGGACCAAATAGAACCAAAATTACTTATGGTGAATAGTATTTTATGTTGATTGTTGATGATAACATAATATTGACCTGGGTATTCTTTTTAAGAGAAAAATCAAAAGGCTCTGAGAATTTTAAAACATACAAAGCCCTTGTAGAAAATGAAACAGATCTAAAAATTAAATGTATGAGATTGGATAATGGAGGATACTTCACCTCTAAAGAGTTTATTAAATTCTGTGAAAATCATGGTATCAAAAGAAAATTTTCATCTCCCAAGACTCCTCAACAGAATGGAGTGGTAGAAAGAAAAAATAGAACAGTTGAAGAAGCTACAAGTACCATGATAAATGAAGCTAGGCTTCCAAAAAAATTATGGAGAGAAGAAATCTACGCAACAATCCACATACTTAATAGATCTCAGTTGATACCTAACCATGAAAAAACCCCTTATGAACTACAATTTGGAAGGACAACATCTGTAAAGCACTTTAGAACCTTTGTAATTAAATGTTACATAAATAATGATGAAGATAACCTAGGAAAGTTTGATCCAAGATCTAATGAAAGAATATTCTTAGGATATTCATCTAATAATAAATCATATAGATGTTATAATCTTAGACTACTAACGATAGTGGAAAGTGCCAATGTAAAAATAGATGATCTAAAAAAGAGCATATCCCAAGACATTCATTAAAACTCTCAACAAGAAGATGATGATGTAAAATCTCAACAAGAAGATGATCATGTAGAATCTTAGAAAGAAGATGATAATCATGAAACACATAAAAATGAACCACATACTGATGAATAAGACAACGAAGAAACACCCTTGCCAAGAGCTCCATCAAAAAGAGTTCAAAAGAATCATCCTTAAAGTCATATTATTGGAGATAAAAATGCAGGAGTGGAAACAAGAAGGAGACTTTCTTTTGAATCAGAACAAGAAATGTTATACCTATTAGAACCTAATTCAGTTAAAGAAACTAGAAAAGTAAAGATTGGATAAAAAAAATGAATGAAGAACTAGACAAAATAGAGAAGAATCAGACTTGGGAACTAGTTCCAAGACCCAAGGACAAGAATGTGATAGGGACCAAGTGGATATTCAAGAAAAAACTAAATGAAAATGGAGAAATTATTAAAAACAAATTCAGATTAGTTTGCAAAGGATATTCCCAAGTGAAAGGTATTTATTTTGAAGAGACTTTTTCTCCAGTAGCAAGACTTGAGGCCATCAGAATGTTCCTGGAATATGCATGCTTCATAAATTTCAAAATCTATCAGATGGATGTCAAGTCAACATTCCTTAATGGAACATTAGAATAAGAAGTCTATGTTGAGAAACCAGAAGGATTCATGTTATCAGAAAATTAGGACTATGTGTGCAAGCTAAAAAAGGCCCTGTATGGTCTTAAACAAGCCCCCGGAGCATGGTTCTCTAGGCTTGATAAATACCTACAAAAATAAGGATATAATAGAGGGACTACTGACAAAAACCTATACATCAAAATTGAGGATCAAAACATGATTGTTGTGGTGGTACATGTAGATGACATCATATTTGGGAGTAATATTACTACACTAAGAAGAAAATTTGCAACCAAAATGCAAGAACTTTTTGAAATGTCTATGTTGGGAAAATTGTCATTTTTCTTAGGTTTACAAGTAAATTAAACAGAAAATGGAATATTTGTTTCTCAAACCAAATATATCAAGGAAATGCTGAAGAAATTTCAAATGGAAGACAATAAACATATGAGTACTCCCATGGTCACTGGATGTAAACTAATCCTAGAAGACGACTCGCCAAAAGTGGACCAAATGATGTATAGATCAATGGTTGGAAGTTTTCTTTATTCAATAAGAAAAATTTCTTTATTCAATAAGAAGTTTTCATGCAGGTTGTAGGAATCATGGGGAGATTTCAATATGCACCTAAAGAAATTGACTTAAAACAAGTAAAAAGAATATTCAGATATCTTCAAGGCACCCTAGAACTTGGATTATGGTATCCAAAATATAAAGACTTCAATCTAACCACAGATACTGATGCAGATTGGGCTAGTAGAATATATGATAGGAAAAGCACCGATGGAGGAGCATTTTTCTTAGGAAAAAGTATGGTAGCATGGTCAAGCAAGAAACAAAAATCCACATCACTCTCTAAAACAGAGGCAAAATACATTGTTGTTGTATCCTTCTGCACACAAGTTCTTTGGATGAAGCAAACTTTAGGAGATTTACAAATAAGATATGATAATCCCATTACTATTAATTGTGATAACACTAGTGCCATAAGAATATCTAAAAATCCAGTAATTCATTCTAAAACCAAACACATCCCAAGTAAATACCATTTCCTAAGATATCAGGTTACCCGAAAAATAGTTAAAATAGTGTATGTAGACACCAAAGAACAGATTGCAGAAATTTTCACAAAACCTTTTCCCAGGAGTACTTTTGAAAATCTTCGACAGAAATTAGAAGTAATTCAAAAACCTCATTAAAAACCATAAAATCGTATTAGAAGGGGCACGTGGTTAGGGGGAGCATTGCCATAGGAGGAGCAAAGAAATATCCCCTCTGCCATTGTTGTCAAACGGGAAGGAAATTGATAAGAGAAGAAATTTCAAAAAGAAAAAGGTTTTCATCAATGATAAAGGGAGATATTACTGGACATATTGTCATTGATGTCAACAGTGAAATATCATTATGAAGTGATGATGAGTTGTTATGAACAACATGTAGAGTAATCTACCAAAAATATCAGAAGGGAAAGAGCATTGCAGAAACGTGATCAAAATTGAAATCCCCACAGTAAAAATACAAAAGAATCGAGGAAGAATCCTGTCCAATGATGTATATTTCTGGAGTTACGAGGAGGACTATCAGATCAACATCTAATTAAGTCCTGATCGTCGAATCTTAGTAAGGGAATATCAATGGCGGGGAACCATTGTGGATGAAAGGGTTGAGTTAACAATCATGAAAGTTTCGATTATGAAATCCACAATGATCATCGATTGTCACCTACCAATGGATCTACAGTTGGCATCAGTTCAACTACCCCAGAGCCCCGAAGTCATGAATAACCAAATACCCAAAGAGCGAGCTCCTTTGTGCCTAAGCTCATAGTCATAGCTCCTGGTCTTATGAAAATATATCAAGCAGAGAGTGTTAATATGCACTCTGATAGAATTTACTTTGGGAGAGTTGGAAGACTACTAAGGTCAGAGTCTTGAAGCTCTGAATTCCCTAAGTGAACGAGAACCGTCCACTCAAATCAACTCATGGATGTCAATTTGTTTGAAACTTTTGGACAAGATAGTATCATCCATCTATGAAAGAATGAATATCGACCATCTGATCTACTTTGGCGAAATGCACTCCTAAAGGTTGAATGATCGCAAAGGCCCAAAGTCCTGAAGGAAAAAATAAATATGGACCATTGATCTAAGAGATGATCAGAGTCGTTGGGTCAAGGATTCATATGAACCCACGACCAGGAGGAGGATATGTGCCACATCAGGAGATCCATGTCAACAATACCACGTCAGCAAGGACACGTGGCACATTCATATGGTGACAAGTGTCTAGGTCCAGTTGGAACTTTAGGTTACATAAGTCACAAATCTAGGTGTTACATGGTAGAAAATCGTCTAGTGCCAAGTCAAAAATGACATCAGCAAGTTATGTCACTCTGAGAGTTTGTCCTTCAGGGGAAGCCAACATCTACCATCAACAACTACCCGAAGCACTGAAGGCCGAAGTCAATGCTAACCATTGATCTAAGATCCTCCAGATTATCACATGACCATTAGATCAAAATGTAGTGGAAAGATGATGTAAGAACTCCCATGTTGACCACTTCGGTGCTGACCAACTCTTGTGGAAATTAGAACAACAATTACCTAGAACTTCGAAGTCCCGAAGTAAATATTGGTTGTCCATCTCAACCTTTGATTAAATCATATCCATTTGATTAAGCAATGGAAGGATAGTGTAACGATCACAACTAGACCATTGATTTGGTTACGAGAATCATGCTAACCATTAGATCAATCATTGTGAGAGTTAACTACTTCGGGGAGTTGAAACTCCAGAAGATTGGATGAGAGAGAAAATCCCCGAAGGCCAAAGTCCAGAGGACTAGGTTCGAACCCTTGGTCTCGGGTTATGAACACATAAAGCCATGTAGCACTGGGAACGTCGCTTAAATTAATAAGCACGTGGTTTATGCATATGGTCACATGTAAATGGTTTGAAGGAAGCACCTCTATAGAACTTGATTTCTACAATATTTGCAGAGACATGGAATCAAGTTAAAAGAAATCGATCCATACCTGTGATCGATTTATGAAAATCACTCTCACTAAATTAAAAATCCTTCACAATAATGTTTGAATAATAATAGAGATTATTGTTTATTTGAAATGAAGAGGTGTGATGGTCCAAACAATGGGACACAATACTTCATATCTCACACCATTTGGAAGATTATATAAATGAAGAAGAATGGTGAGAAAAAAAGTGTCTTTGTAGTCCAGATCAGAAGATCAAAACATAAGCAGAGTCCAAGAATAAGAGCTGATGATTCGTATGAAGTGAGGGTGTAAGGGAGGAGCACAGAAGGATTCATATCCTTTACTAAGTAAGTGTAATTTAAGGGAGTTGGTTCTTCCTGGGGTTGGTTCCCTACAGACAAGGGAGTTGGTGATTCCTGGGGTTGGTTCCCTAAAGACAAGGGAGTTGGTGCTTCCTAGGGTTGCTGCCCCAAAAAAATAAGGGAGTTGTGCTTCCTAGGGTTGGTTCCTTGAATAACGAAATTTGTGTCTCCTAGAGGTGGTGCTTTAAAAAGGATTGGTGTCATTCACTATTCTTTATAAAATCCTTGTAATTCCTATTAATTATATTTATATAATTGATTTTACAAACAAGTCCATTGTTGATCTATTGTGGTAATTAACAAAATATAAAGGTAACTGCTAATTGTTGAAAAAGAGTAGTATTGATTCGCCCCCCCTCTCAGTATTCCAATAGATATTCCCTTTTATAATAAAAGGACTAGATGATGGATTCAAGTACCTTGGCTTCATGGTGAAACTGAACTCAAATAACTATGGAGATTGGCTATGGATGGTCAAAAAAATTCAGGCACACCTATCAAATTGGGTTCACATATGGCTATCTAGAGGTGGTAGACTATTTCTTTTCAATTCAGTATTAAGAAACATCCTAGTGTATTAGGAAACCATCGCCAAAGTTCCAAGTGACATACTCACAAAAATACAAAAGGTATGTTTCCATTTTTTGTGGTGCAGGAAAAGAGAATTTGGGGGAATTCCTTTATTCAAATGGATTTATGTTGCGATGCCAAATGAGCTCAATGGTTGGGGTGTCAAGAATATGAACTGGTTTTGTAAATCCCTCATGAAAAATGTCTATGGAGGCTAGTCTGCAACTCAATGTTGTGGGGAATAATCCTGAAATTCAAGTACATGGGGAGTAAATTGGTGGTGGAATGATTTAGATACTCGATAAAATACACAAATAACAACTCGATTGGATTGAAGGAAATGGTGGAATCCTTTCCAATTATTGAAAAATGGCTAATATGGCAGGTTCATAATGGTTAAAGTGTCATAATTGGAGAGGACCCTTGGGTCAATGCAGGATATGACTTCAAACTTTCCAAGGAATTCATCTCTCGCTTTCATGATCATGGTGTTTACTCTCTATGGGATGCATACATCATAGAAGGTATTTTTTTAGGAAGAAATGCTTGGAAATAGAATGTTGCATTGGATTTGGAAGGTGATAATATTGAGTAATGGAACAATTTCATTGAAAATTTGTATGAACACTTAATAGTGCTCAACAAGAATGAAGAATATTGCTTAGTTTGGGCCAAAAACAAAAAAATTGGAACTTACACTGTAAAAATTGGTTATCTCTTGCTTGTAGAAAATGATTTTGAAGATGATAAAAAATGGTGGTGGAGGTATGTCTGGAGAGCCAATGCTCCATTGAAATAAAATACTATGATGTGTCTCTCTATTGAAAAAAAAATATTGACTTGGGACAATAGATTAAAGTGTCGTTGGATCGGGCCCAATTGGTGCGCCTTAAGCAAATCGAAGGCTGAGACCGTTTTGCATATTTTTTTACTTATGTCAGTACTCCCAACAAGTCAGTGTGAAGGTATCTAAGCAGCTGTTAGAAATTGGCATTGAATTAAATGGTTCTTTACTCGATTGGTTAAATTATTGGTCAATGGATCTTGGATCCCAATGTCTCATGTCACTATTTTTTTTCTTGGTATATTTTGTATGGTCGGCTTGTAATCAACATATATTTGAAGAAAATTTTATCTCACCATCAACAACAACATCCTTGATTGTTAATATCTCCTCTAAATTCAAATGTGAGGAGAAGGCCTCAAAAAAAAAAAAACAAGGTCACTAGACTTGAGATTGATAAGAAAATCCATTGGGGATTTTTTTATGGCACCTGTCAAGGTCACTCAACTAAATGTCAGGGAGGTGTTGTTCTCTTTATATTTGACTCCTATTTATTCAAAATTTGGTATGCGCTAGGTGGAGAAACCAACACAAAAATAGAGCTTTCGACCCTCTGGGCTATCTTAGTTCATGTTACATCCTTAAATCTAAAAAGACATTGAAATATTTAGGGACTCGTAGGCTTTAGTAGACAGGGTAAAAGGTAAAAACCAGATGCAGGTTTTAAGAGCGATGAATTTAATGGAGCAGATCCAATCTTTTCTTTCCTCATTGGAATGGTTCTCAATTAACCATGTTCCTAGAGATCTCAATAAGCAAGTTGAAAAACTCTCCAAGGAATCTCTCGAGCTAGATAAAGAAGACTTTATATTATAGGAATTCTTTGAAGACCACCTCTATGAAGAAATGAATTACAGGATATAGTTCTCTTTTTTGTTTTTGTCTGTATGTAGCACTAATACTGTAATGAAGGTGTTGTGCACAAAACTGGCTAGAAAGTGCACTAGGAAATATAGAGGTATAGTAATGTTTTGGAAAGACCGGAGAAAGATGTAATGAAAGTTTCAGGAGAGACTGTTCGAAATATCTATATTCACTTTTTTGTTGAATATAAATTTTTTTCTTGCTTGGAAAAAAAATTAAGCTTTTACAAATTATGTACTTTGAAAATGTAATAAAACATAGTTTAATATATAATTAATGTAAGACAATAACTCTTGAAGATAAGCTCATTAACAATTGTATGAAGGGATTGAAGGAGAATGCTGGTCCATTTTATAGCTATTTAAAATTGATTGCAAATTAAAAATGGGCACGTACTTATACTTGTTGCATATTTCTTGTCGTATTTAATCCAAGTCATTTTGAAATTATTATTATGAGAGTCAAGAAATCTAATACTTACAGGGACAAATAAATCTAAAATTTCAAGGGACAATTAATTCACATTTATGTTCTAAAACTACACCTCCTTGCATAATTTTTTATGTGAATATGTAACATTGGAAATTCTTAATTAAAACACCGAACCAAGAGTAGAAGAAACAAGGGAAACAAATTAATTGGCTGGAGTTACAAATAT
>JASDQU010103020.1:71786-88542 GCA_032191745.1 Picea mariana
AAATTGCACTTCCGAATAGGACCTCGCCGCTCGGAAAACATCATCTGAGGGTGAACTTTCATGTTCGAACCTCTTTAATTCGCAATTTCCCAAATGAGTGCTTACGATCCCCTGAGGATCATGCTTCTTGTACTCGATAGAGACTAGGCTCAAGTCTTCAATGGCTGCAACCTCAGCTTTAGCATGTCCAAAATCTAATAATGAATATGAATTCAGCCGAATAGGGAAAAATGGCCATACCTTCTTAGCTGACGCTTTGAGCTCTTTGCTCACTCCGCCGATTACTGTTTGCCGAGAAATCTCGCGATAGGCTAGCTTGTCAGGGATGAATTGTGGGAGTGCCAGAGGAGGAACAACGGCTCCGAAAACTCTCAAATAGGAGAATTTTTCCTCTATGTACCAGTCTACGATATGGCTCAAATTCGCAGCAATGCTATCAGAGATGCGGGGTGGTGTAAGACCAAAAATGGCGACGTGCAGGGGCACCATCACCCAATTGAAAATCTCATAAACAAACTTATTTGCGTTATTTTCCCACAACTTATCATGGTACTCATGTACAGTCTTCTCATGGGTTGGACTCCAAGCCCAATTCATCAGAGGAAAAGGCGTCAGGGAGCATATAGCGTCCATGATATACGCGGACATGTAGAATCTGGATGGTTTCCCGACTTCTTTTTTCTCCTGGTACTCTGTGACTCTGTTGAACAAACTATCGGAGAGAATTTTCGCCCAATTGAATGAGGAACCTTCTGCTACCCGAAAGATGAGAGGTACCCACTGGACGTAAAAATGCGCGGTATCCTCCCAGCCGAAAAAGCCGACAAGTCATCATCACCACATACATATAGTTTGGCTCCAACGAAGAAATCGAATACACACCCTTGTCGTTCACTCTGAATGTCGAGGAACGAGACACCCAATCCTTTATCAAGCCTGGCAAGGTTTTGTCAAATTCTTCGCACTCCTTCTTTTTGAAATCCGCCAGGAATTCTTTGCCATATGTGTGTTCATAGGTTGGTGGGAGCTTATACATAGACTRGATATGTTCRGGCCTAAAAGTCCCAATCATGTTTTGTCTATCATTTAAGATAGTTATGGAAGGCAGGTCGATGTGATCCAATGCCCATCGGATCATGTCGTAGTATGGGAGCAACCGAGGTCTGGTTGCAACCAGGTGCATTCCCGACTGAACAATCGTCTTGTACTTAGTGTTCAGGTCATCCTTCACAATATCATAGTTATAGTCATCAGAGTCTGAACAGTTTACCAACTTGGATTTCAGGACATCTAAAATAGATGACCAGGTGGATACTGAGCTGCTCGTCCGGGGTGAAGTGTCTGAGACGTTGTCCGAACCCTGTGCCGCAACCTCGACATTTGCTTTTGCCGCTCTCCTTGGTGGCATAGCAGAAGCTTGTTGTTTTGCTCTTCTGCAGTAAACCTGTGTATACATGCGGAAATGAGTATCTTCGGGGAAAGGCAAGCTCTATGCGTTAATAAGAAATGTTTAAAAAATAAAACGAAATCTTGTATATATTTGAAAATCATGTACCTTTTCCATAAGTATGTCAAATCGCGAATAAAACCAAATTTATTGAAAAAATCCGATCTTATTTTCTTCGTGGATTTACCCTAATTTCTCATTAATGTCATGAATATTGGGCGGCTTGACAGGTACTCGGGTTATGGAGAGTGAATAAATAAATACCTCGTGAAGTGTGCCAACCTTGAAGCGTGGGACGTATTCTGTTTAATTTTAAAGTATTACAAATCTTATTGACTTAAAAAACTTCCTCGCCTTTCGTTGCATCGCGAACTTTGTTTTCGCATTTTGACCCTTTAACTAGCGATACTACGAGGGCCGATTTTAATGTAATCAATGGTAATCGTGATTGGCGGATCCTTAATGATATGATTAACTTAATCGCCATATCGTGACTCGGGAATTCGAAGATAAGTTTTTAGGAGAATGATATGTCGAGTCGCAATATCGCGATGCGGCGATAATTAGGCTCAAATTAAGAGAAGGAAATCTTAAATTAGGAGACTAACTAATCTCGCTATAATTATGTCGTAACTTCGCGAATCGTAGTTTTGGACACCTTAACTTTATGAGAGAAAAAGCCAAGCGGCGATGTGCCGAGAACCAAGTTTAACCGTGGTTAGTTTTTTAACCTTGGTTCTTGACTAAGGTTTATCAAAAAGGTTTATCGCGTTCTCAGCTCTCGTGGTTGTAAAAACAAAAATTTAGGGTCGACGAATGCCGAGGCGCGAAACCCCGACGATGTCTAATCAAGGGTTAAAGGTTTTATACTATTCTTGCCTTGGACGAAAATTAGAAACGAGTTCGCATTCTCGCGACTCGGGACTTGTGAATTCAAGAAATAAGGTGTCTGACCCACGACATCCCGAAATAAAACCAGAGAGCAAACATAGTTGCGAATAATGGATCTTTTTTGAATGTGAAAAATCATTTCTACTCATGCGACAAGATTTGAGAGTTTTATGAGTTCGGAAAGAGAAGAAAAATGACCTTAGATCTTAAGTATCAAACATTGAAAATTTGTGCGAGGTGAAAAACAAGGGCGGCTCCAACAGTCTAAAAGTGAGTTATTATTTCTATATTCATCGATAGTAGTAGCACGCTTTAAAATTCATCTTAAAATTTATTTTATCAAATGTTTTTTTTTTTCGTCTTATGGAATGTACATTTCAAGGATATATCCTCCAGGTACTTCTTCTCATTTCAAGGATGATACTTGAGTAAAATGATCAGTTGTGTTCTTGGAAACATAATTTGGAGGGGACATCGAGTGAGGCTCAATAATATTCACAAAGGCAACCAACCTAGGGACTTGACCCTGTAATCTCCTACTTGTAACTCACAATACTCAACCACTTGAGCTAACCCATCAAGATTTTTTCAAACATCTTTATGTGCTTGTAGATTTAATATATTGAATCAATTTTTTTTAATGTTTCTTTGAATTTGAAATCAAAAAGATCAAAGTAAAAACACAATATTATGACATTATCATAACATAAGCTAACAAACGACTAGATTGTCTTACTATTTGGAAATTTTTTAAAGTGATTTTTCATTGGAAATCTAAGTTATAATTTCAAAAAGTTGAAGAAGCAATTGCATCAATAAATAAATTAAAAACTACCAACAAATTTTGTAGAAATAAAAAATATGTAGCTTACAGATTCTAGACAAGAAGATGTGTAGTTAATTATTACACAACTCTCAATTTCATATGCATCAAAATATATTATAACTAGCACAACCGCTAACTCACGGTTGGTGAACACTTATAGGTATCGGTTGAATCACTCTTCACCTCAACCTATAAACATGTAAGTGGTATTTTATAAACACCGCAATATAAACTGATGGGTAAGAGAAGCAATAGGGAGGTGGAGTGAAGGAGTTAGTTTGGAAGAAGGCGGTATGACCATAACATGGCTAAATAATAGTAATAGGTGAATGGAGAGTTTGCATAACAAACATCCCCAGGCATATCATGTATTGGTAAAGAAACATAGTAAAAAACCTAAAATAGACACAATAAAAAACCCTAAATGCCTGTCACTCACAGGAAAATCTCGTAGCAATTATTAAACTTGGCATGGATAATTTGATCGACCATTATTATGTTAATCACCCTAATCAACCGTTTTAATGACAAATGGGCATGTTTTGTCATGCAATGAGGTTAATGGTTGAAATCACAACCCTTCATTTATTGTGACAACGAAAAACATTTGAAGGATAAATCGTGTCCATTAAAATCTCATTTGCGATTAAAAAGCCATTAAATCTGGCCACTTTCAATAGGTATACGCTTATCGGCGTAATAAGTCGATAGCAGTGTTTATTATTATGCTTAAAGGTGAATTCAAATGTAAAGAGTAATTAATAGTGTTTATTATTGTGCTTAGAGACACATTCAAGTGTAATGAGTCATTAATAGTGTTTATTATTATGCTTAGAGGCACATTTAAGTGTAATGAGTTATTAGTAGTGTTTATTATTGTGCTTAGATGCACATTCGAGTGTAATGGGTCATTACTAGTGTTTATTATTGTGCTTAGAGGCACATTCAAGTGTAATTAATCATGAGTAGTGTTTATCAATTTTCTTAAAAACACACTGGAGTAATGTCGTTAGTAGTGTTTATCATTATGCTTAGAGGCATATTCATGTCGTTATTAGTGTTTATCATTATACTTAGAGGCACATTCAAGTGTAATGAGTCATTAATAATGTTTAGTAGTGTTTATCATTATACTTAGAGGCGCATTCAAGTGTAATGAGTCATTAATAATGTTTATTATTATTCTTAAAAGCAGACTCAAGTATATGATATAAAGCGTGTGTTAATGTGATTATATATCACTAATTATATCTAGTATTTATTTTAAAAAATAATAATAAAAGAAGATGAAGAAGGAGTAGGTTGCTTATTCCCCACCTCCTTTATCGGTAGCTTTAAATTAAATATTTGTATGTTATTTAGAATAAAGTCATCTTGACTTTATAGAATGTGCAAGAGAAAATGTTTTCGTGTGTGTTGACAAAGAGAAATTGCTCATCTTCTTGAGCTTCAATTTGAAGGTTTTCATTGTGTAAAATACATGTAATGTTTTCTATATTTAAAAATTCATTGTCCAAGTTTATGGATACTAAGTTTTCATTTCTCATAATGTACAAGTTTATGGATACTAAGTTTTCATTTTTCATAATATGGGGATTAATTTAAGGTTGAATTCAATTTAAATGAATATAAATTGAAATTTAATTTCAACGATTATAAAATTATGGGGGATTAATTTAAGGTTGAATTCAATTTAAATGAATATAAATTGAAATTTAATTTAAACAATTATAAATTTAATTTAATTAAATTTAAATGAATATAATTTTTTTTTTATTAAAAGATTATTATATACTAGTTTAGTATAGTATGATGGATTTTATTTTCTTTGATTAAAAGATTATTATTTACTAGTTTAGTATGAGGTGGTATGCCCATAATGTGGATAAAAAGAAGGGGTAACATGAATTAATAATGGGTGAATGGATATTTTGCATAATAAAAGTAGTCAGGCATTTCACTTATTGGTAAAGAAACACAGTAAAAAACTTAAAATAGACTCGGTAAAAAAATCCTAATAGATTTTCATTCATTGTAGAAGCTTGGAACAATTATTAAATTTGAAATTAATAATTTGATTTGCTATTATTACATTAATCATTCTAATCACTGGTTTTAATGATGAACAAACATGTTTTGTCATATACGAAAGTTAATGATTAAAATCACAACCCTTCATTTATTGTGATCTTCATTTATTATGATGATGAAGAATAATCACCTATTTTAATAATGAACACACATATTTTATCATATACAAAAGTTAATGATTAAAATCACCCTTCATTTATTGTGATCTTTATTTATTATGATAATAAAAAATACTAAAAAAATATGAAATCATGTCTATTAAAATCTCATATGTAATTAAAAGGCTATTAAATTTCGACATTTCCAATAAATCTACGCTTATCGACGTATTAAATTACCACTGAAATGTTAACGGCCAATCATGTTTGACCTGTTCCTCCAAAAAGGTACAAAATTTTAGTTTCCACTCCACTTCAATGGTTTTGTCATTGCCACTCCCGATTCTGGGTCGCTTCACTTAGTAATTTTCATTACCACTCCCAATTCCCGATGGCTTAACTTTGTTGGTTCTCGGTGGCTTCACTTCCCTATTTCCATTACCGCTAGCACTTCTTTCTATTTCTCTAGTGGGAAATGGAGTCGAATTGCGTGCTCATGGATAACAGGTTGGTTGGTATATTTTCATACTATTTTGTAAATGGAAAATATTTATTTTCATACTATTTTGTAAATGGAAAATATTTTTTCCATAATATTTAAATGCAGTGAGAATATTAAATTTTAATTTTAGTTTTAATTTAATATATTTCATAAATCGAATTGATTTTATTTTTAGTAAGAGATCAACTTAATTTTAATTTATGCATATAAAAGCTTTTGATAAAACTCTTTATAATTTTTACAAAATGTTTTTATATTTGTAATTAATTTTTTTATATTTTTTTATACGATGAAATATAATATTCATAATTTAAAATACCAACCTGTTACCCATCAGTATGCAATTGGACTCCATTTCCCACTACAAGAATATCAAAAGTCGGAAGTGGAAGTGGTAACAGAAAGAAGCGAAGCCACGGAGAAGCAACAAAGCTAAGCCATCGGGAATTGGGAGTGGTAATGAAAAATGCTAAGTGAACCCACATAGAATTGGGAGTGGCAACGACAAAACCATTGAGGTGGAGTGGAAACTAAAATTTTCGTACTTGGCTGGAGGAACAAGTTAAAACTGATTGACCAATAACATTTTAGTGCCATTTTAGTGAAACTGATTCTGTTAATGGAAGAACACAAAGAACAAAGAAAACAATTGTTGAAATTCCTACTCCACCACCCAAGTATCTTGTTATCTAGTGATTTCCTTATTGTAGATCAAGTTAGCAGCTCAGAAAACAAAAACACACTACTGAAATATTCAACTCAATAAAGATAGTGGAGGCAATAATGAAAACCAAATCATGCACACATAAACACCAATATTTTTAGGTAGATACCCTTAGAAAAACCCTAAAAGGAAAACCAATACAAAGATGATTTTATTATAATGGACCACTAAGAGAAATACAATTACATAAGAACTTGACAAAGTATGCTCTACTGTACGACCTAGATATGGCATGATTTTCGAGGTGTACACACCTTTCCTTAAAAAAGCCCACGTATATGTGCATGTCTCCACTAAAACCCATGTGCACAACCTCAAGGACTATACAACAAACTCCATACGACTCGATCCTTTCTTGTGGCTTCAATTTGTTGAAACCCACTTGCGACTTCCTTTGTTGTCTCTTCTCCTTGACTTTATCTCTATATGGAAGACCCTCTCCACCTATCCCAGATCTCCTTGAATCATAGTCCTTCGTGATCCAACCCTCTAAGAAAAAGTCCTTCTCTACTGCAATCAAACTATCCAGCATCAAGTGTCTTCTCCTTCATCCTAGACATGCTTTTATAAGATTGAGTTATGACTTAACCCTAATATCCAAAGTGATTGATAACTGAGATTACTTCTCACCTCACTTAAGATCAATGGATATTATTGAATTCACTTTAATTCTAATTAAAGCATTTTCTTAAATAAAAATAAATTCTCTAATAAAAGCACTTTACTTTAATAATTCCTTTAATTAAAGTAAATTATCAAGGCATAAGTCTTTGGACGACTTCCACACGTCTAGACACTTAGACCAATTTGGAAATACATATCCGATGATACAAACATCAACGTTCCCTCTTAGCGAGGAAGGTATTTCTTGAAGATCTACATGCAAATGGTTCTCCCTCTGACCCTATCAAAGTGTCAAACACATCATCCTTCTCATTGACATCCCTCCATTAACCCTGCTAGTCAGTTTCTCTTTGAATACTGTAATTCATGGAATTAATGACGCTACATATCAATTCCACAAAATTTGGAAACTTCATCGAAGGCATGATCTCCCTCAATGTACTTCTAGCAGCCTCCTTCTTTTGAGAATCCATCAATTTCATCTCATACCAAATCGGTCTCCTAACAAAGCATGAAGGGGATAACTCCCTCTTCCCATTTGAAGGTTGACTCCCCACACTAGAATTCTATGAAATTTTCTCTTCATTCATCTTCTCACCCTTTGGATCTTCCTACTCCTCCTTCTTTACCATTGACATCGATTTATGATCCAAGATCCCTATGGATCCACCTACATGATTTCCCTGCACCTTGTATAACCTACCCTCTCTGACACCAATGTTTATTATTGTGTCAGGGCTAGCTCCCTTTGAAAACATGAACACTTTTCCATTCTGGAAGAAGACTACATAACCCTTGTCCTCTAGAGATGAGATTGAGAGAAATTTCATCAACTCTGGGACATACAACACATCTACCACCTCCAAAAAGCCTCTTGACTCTAGATGGATTCTCATTGTACTAACTCCCTCTACACCACACTTGGCATGAGTGCCAAGCTCCACATGTATATATGACTCCATTTCTAACCATCTAGTGAACAAATCTTCTGCCCCCCTCATATGACGAGAGGCCCCATTGTCCAAGTACCAAACACCCCTTGAGTTGGTGATGGTAGAGAGGTAGGAGATCATTGAGAATTCCTTCTCAAACTTTATTGCAAATTGATCTAGCCACGTCTTTGTTGATGCTGTCATCTACATCTTTCCTCGCCCCTTATTTTCTAGACACTTTAATCCATAGTGCCCATACTTGTGGCATGCGAAGGACTTGATTTTACTCAAGTCCTTCTTACTTGGCTGTGAGGTTGAATCATCACTATAACCCTTGGAATCCTTTCCTTTTCCCTTTCTTGTATTATTTATAAGGGATAGATTGTCCTCCTCTTCATATCCCTGATTTTCTGCTTTAGACTCATCCCAAGTCTCTTTCTGTATGCAATCATCCCAAAGCCTTTTCCAATATGAAATTTTTTCCCGACCATGGACTCCCTTGAAAAATGGTTCTCAAGACTTGGTAAGACCTTTCAATGCCACATTCATGATTTCTATGTCCTCTGCTTTCTCCCCTATGGCTACAAGATGATCACGTACCTATGTGATCCACATGAAATAGTTGGTAACATTGTCATATCTAGACATCTACACAAATGTGAGTCTATTTCTTAAGACCATATTCCTATTCATGTTAGTGCTCTAGAATAAACCTACCAAGGAATCAAACATATATTTATTCATCTTCTTCTAAGATAAGTGAGGAATTAGATGATCCTTTACTAAATCCAAGATAACCCTCTTATCTTTGATCTCCTTCTTCTCATGAACTACCAGAGTTGTTGGATCTATCAGTGGAACAACTGATTTTTCCACTAACTACCAAAGGTCATACTCCTTTAACGCCAAGGTCAATATTTCTTTCCAAGATAGGAAGTTGGATGCTCCATCCAATCTGCCATCAACTCTGAGAGGTGTTGATTCCATCCTTTATACCTGATAAACTTCCCTAGAAAAAATCTGCTACTGAAACTACCCCTGTACTGACCTATAGGATCTTGTACATGCATGTCACCAATGAAACCCGCATATGTACACAACTTCCCTTACTAAAAACCACATATGTACATGCATGTTCTTACTACAACTTCCATATACATGATGGTCTCCAAGGAAACCTGCATATGTAGGAAACCACTCCTTTTGCAAGCTGTGTACAACTCCATATGACTGCAAAATCCTAGTTCTTCCTTAGTATGGTTGTTTCCTTGAAATCCATCCTTCGATTTCTGCCTATTGATTATGGATATTGTAATATGTCTTTCATATTTGATAGATATGTTATTGAATACTATGAATCTAAGATCTGGCTTCATCTCAGAGCGACTGCTCTAATTCCATGTTAAAATCCACACTTCATCACCTAGGTATCTTGTTATCTAGTGATTTCCTTACTACAAATAATTTTAGAAACTCACAAAACAAAAATACACTGCTAGAATATTTGAATCAATAAAGATAGCGAAAAAAATACTTGAAACCAAATCATGCACACATAAACACCAATATTTTTGGGTAGATACCCGTAGAAAAACCATGGAGGGAAAACTAGTACTGAGATAATTTTATTGTTATAAAATAAAGGCTCCCGTAACAGGGATAATGGCCCATTGAGAGAAATACAACTAAAGACAAACCTAAAAAACTCTACTTTGTTGTACAATCTAGATATGACACATAAAATAAAGGCTCCCGTAATAGGGATAATGGCCCATTGAGAGAAATACAACTAAAGACAAACCTGAAAAACTGTACTCTGTTGTACAATCTAGATATGACACATTTTTTGAGATATACATGCCTTTCCTTAAGCAAACCCATGTATATGCATCTGTCTCCACTGAAAATCACGTACACGACCTCAATGGTTGTACGAAAAACTCCATATGGCTCGACCCTTTCCTATGGCTTCAATTTCTTGAAAACGACTTGCGATTAGCTCTTTTTTCTCTTCTTTTTGTCTTGATCTTTAGATGGAAGTCCTTCTCTGCCTATTCAAGATATCCTATTAAAGTATCAAGTGTCTTCTCCTTCATCCTATCCTTGTTTTTATAAGATTTATTTATGACCTAACCTTAATCTCCAAAGTGATTGATAGTTGAGATTACTTCTCACCTCACTTGAGATCAATGGCTATTATTTAATTCACTAATTCTAGTTAATAATTTTCTTAAATACATATCAAGTCTTTAATAAAATCACTTTACTTTAATAATTCCTTTAATTAAAGTAAAGTCTCAAGGTAGAAGACTTTTGATGACTTCCACATGTCTAGAAACTTAGACATGTGCAGAAATACATGTCTGATGCTACAAACATCAATAAAAACAAGATGAATGACAAAGAGAATATTGACAAAGAAAGACACAACAAATGACAATTGAAGAACACGAAGAACAAAAAATAATGAACATCAAAGAGAATATCAAAGAGAATATTGACAAAGAAAGGCACAACAAATGACAACTGAAGAACATGAAGAACATAAAAAACAAAAAAATTGAATGACAAAGAGTAGATAAAAAAGAATATCGACAAAGAAAGACACAAAAAATGACAACTGAAGACCGTAAAGAACAAAGAAAACAAACATATGAATAGCATAAAGCATGTCGAGAAAGAAAACAATATTCCACCCAAAAAAACATAGATACAACTGATGCTGAAAATATTGAGAATAATATACATGTTTCATTTCACGATATGAATGTTGCACATCAAAAATTTCGTGATAGGATTGATCGACTGACTCAAATTAGAAAAGGCAATCCAAAAAAAGAATCATTTTATAAATTACAATGAGTTTGAAATTCTTGGACATGGAAATCATGATGTTCAACATAATTGGAACACAAATTTTGTGGATGAAGACACTTCCACAAAATAATCATTTGATAACGAAATACATTTGTTTGCAATAAATGATGATGCACAAAATCATAATAAGTATTGTTTAAGAAACCTCAACTGTCCCATTGCAACCAATATTGCTAGATGAGGAAAAAACAACTTCTCTATGGAAACAAATGAGGAATACATGCAACTTGAATTAATCATTGTAGTTGGAGCTTGGGTGATGCTTACATCAAACATATGGACCGAGTAGGAATCGTCAATGGTTCTATTGGAGTTGTTAAAAAATTGTGTATAACCCTGGAATTTTACCCCTTGAACCACCTACATATGTTTTAATAAGATTTGATAATTATGTGGGAGAACCATGGGATGAATTGTCCCCCCAAAAAGTTCCTATAGCACATATTGAAAGAGGTAGTAAAAAATAACTTCCACTGAAACTTGTTTGGGGTTTAACAATCCATAAGTCACAAGGATTGAATTTGCAGAAATCTACTATTAATACTGGGAAGCAAACATTAGAGGAAATTTTAACTTAAAAGTGTCTTGAGAGAAAATCAATAAATTGATAAAATAATGCAATGTAGATCATTTTTCCCCAAAATATATATTAAAATCAATTTATGGATACAAAGTTCGATGCAATTTTTCCCCCAAAATAAGGAAAGGAAAATAAATCCATAATACTATGTTAGAATTTATTGGAGCAACTTTTCAAAATGTAAAAATCCAAAAAATAATATATTAAATTACAAATATTATTAAAAAATAATATATATATATATATATATATATATATATATATATATATATATATATATATTNATATATATATATATATATATATATATATATATATATATATATATATATATATATATATATATATATATATTATTAAAAATATTTGTAGAATAAATATTATATATTTTAAATAATATTCATCAAACCCACAAAACGTGCGATTTAAAAAACATATTAAATCTAGTCATATTCGTGCTCTCAATGGGGGAGAGGCTTACCTCTAAGAGGAGGATGTGATAGGGCTTATTTCCTTTAATTTTGAGATTATAGGTCATAAAATTCTTTTTTATTTTCTCTATCTTTCTCAAAGATTCACGATAGATACTACATCCCTAGACTTCACATACATAAAGAATGACAGACATAACAAGGGTCTCAAATAGGAGTTTCTTCTTATCCCACATCCAAAGATCGGTTCATTTACAATTTTTTTCAAGCCCATAATAAGCTTTCCATCCCCCAATAGTCCTTTTCTCATTGCTATAATTCAAGTTGAGCTTTTGAATATCAATTCCAAGATATTTGTATGAAGTCACTTCCTCCAAGTTGTTGTTATCATATACGAAGGTATCATAAGTGATCTTATTGGATTTAATGATCATGACCTTAGTTTTGATAGTATTAAAAGTCATAATCATATTGGAGCAAAAATCCTTGAGGATTCTTAGTTGGTTTTCAATATTGTGGGGACTCCTCTCCATAATAACAATATCATTGAAATAAAGAATAATATTGATGACTATACAAGTGAGAGTAGGGTCGACACAACCTGCTTCTTCCAAGCAATCTTCTAACATTTCAATGTATATGCCAAAAAGGGTAGGGGACAAGGGAAAACCTTGCTTGACTCCAATATTGTAGTGAATCTCTTTCGACCAACCCTTAATGTTTTTGAACTTGGAAAAAATGTTCTCATAGAGCCTTATTGTAGCATCCCTCAACTTGAAAGACACTTTTATCTCTTCCAACCTATTCCAAAGGTTTTTCCTAGGAACCGTGTCAAAATATTTTGTAAAGTCAACAAAAAAACATAAAAGATTGGTTTTGGTTTTGCGGAACTCCTCTACAATGATCCTAAAGGTAACAAGATGTTCCACAGTTGAATGATATCTCCTAAAACTACCCTCGCCTTTAGCTCTTTTACCGTGACTTTCTAGCCAAAGGCTAATCTTCGTTTCCAAAATAATTCCATAAATCTTGGCTAAAATCAGGCTAATCATAATGGTCCTATAATTAGAGGGAATGTTTCTTTTCCCATTTTAAAAAATAGGAACAATGAGGATTTTCATCTAGATTTTAGGGAATCCTTGCTTGACTTCTAAATTGAAGAGCTTGTGTATGTGAGGGATGAGGATAGGCCCTTTGATTTTAAAAATTTCAGCTTGGTAGCCTTCAACATCCTTAGCTTTCCCATTTGCAAACCACTTAACCCTGAAATCTATGTCATCCAAAGAAAAACCTTCATCCTCTTTAGGGAAAATAGGAATGGTGTCCATGGAATTAGGGAACTCATAAAGAATTTTAAGGTAGGAATTCCAGTCCCTTAAGGGAATCATATTATTTTTTTTAGTATTATGATTTAGAATTTTCCTCTAGAACTTCTTAGGATTTAGGTTTGATAGTTGTGAAAGCTTCTCTTGCCTTTTATTGATAGAGTCCTTTTTTCCTTTTAATTATGGATTTGTATGTATTAATATTATCAAGTTTTAAAGACTCATTAGAAGCATCCTGATGCTGACGCCACCCTCTCCCAGGCTCCGCGCGACCTCCCGGTCTAGGATTGTTCTAGTCGGGAGATGAAATTATCTCATGGGCTCCCTCTGAGCCCAAAATATCAATACGCAGGTCCTTAAAACCTTCTTCCCGAATGAAAATTTTATTTTTCAGGAGTCCTCGAGCACTGGAAAAGCCTCCCCGGAGACCGAGGGCCAAAAATGTGGGCCAACCTTTCAATCCTTGAAAGTTTTGGGACATCGATACTTTTTATCCTTCTTATCTCTCAATGCAAAACTTGTGAACTACTGAACACTAAGAGGCAATATCAACAGTCTTTAATGAGCACCATTATCGACGGATTAACATTCGTTGTTTTGGGCTTCGACGATTTTCTATCGCACCAACACACACAAAGAACACTTGAAATGTGTCGATCGTCGAAAGGGGTAGATCCGATGGTTCTTATCCCACCACCGGATTGATGGATCTCCTCCTTTTTCACATTTCAAGCTTCGACGATTTCTCCACAACACTATTTTCATGAATGTTTCATATCGTTGAAATGGTAATTACACCAAGTCTTAGATCGACGGTCCTCAAGCACCAATGGATGGGCGGTTCTGATCTATTCTCTTTGGGCTTCAACGATTTCCTTTGGTCGTCCAAATGACACAACTCTTTATATATTCTGACAATGAAATGTTGAAAAGCTTATCATTCCTCCACGTGTCCCCTCCCTGATCGATGGTTGGGATGCTTTCAGGACTTTGGTGATTTTTCTCCCTATATGCAGAACGTTGCAAATTTGTTGAAGTACCATGTCCCCAAAATGTGGGGTCTTGCACCACACATCCTTTTCCAATGGACGGTTGGGATGGACTCCGACCTTCGGGACTTCATGAATCCTCATAGCACTACACTATATTTTCTCTGGAGTATCGAACCACTAGACCTCCAAATTTGTTGTCACGTGTCCTTCTTGTGAATGACCATCTAGATAAACTTTAGAATTCGGGACTCCGGAGAGATCGACCTTTTTTTCACTTTATTCTCCCAGAGTATCTATCCTCTGGATCTTCTGATCTAATGGTGCGTGTCCCTGTCGGTGGATGGATCTGATGAACTTTGGGGCTTCGGGACTTTAGGTGCTCTCCACTCATAAATTCTTCAGGAGTGCTAATCCACCAGAGTACATGATCTGCTAACACATGTCCTAGGATTTTGGACAACCATGATCAACTATGGCCTTTGGTACTTCGGGGGTCTCGACTTCTCCACATGCCAAATATCCCAAATGTGTGAAGTCTAACGGACTTCAATGATTAACTCTCGCACAACTCCTCTTGATCCAATGACTGCTCACTCTCCTGTAAACTCCTAGATGGATCTCGGCCTTTGATTCCCACTCTGTGATAGCTCCTGATGTAGGAGCATCATTTCACCCCAACAATGCACTGGCTAGATAGTACATTCAGTGCACATTAAAGGAAGGGAGAGGCTCCGATCCTCTCATTTTCAAAATTCAAATTGCTATTAAATGTTTGAAAGGATGGAAGAGCCAAATAGATGCCTTTGTGCAGGCTGTAAGTAGAGTTGACTTTAATGGTTGATAGTAGGTGGGATCTAGATCAAATTCAGAATAGCCCGCCATTGAATGTAATTCATAGTAAATAAATGAGAGTAGGCCGCTTGGGGGGAAGAGCTAGAGGACACCCCTTTGGTAAAAAGATCTTTGTATCTAGAATTCATTAGGTTTTTGGAAAGAGGAGAGGAGAGAGCCGAGACTCTGTTGCATTCTGAGATTTTGTAAACACTTGTAACCAGAAATTCTCATATTAATATAAACAAATCAATTTTTCCTACATATTGTATTGTGTGTGTTTATGAATGGATGTCTTTTATGCTTTTATGTGTATATGATGTAGATGTATGTTAGATGCCATCTGCAGGGATAGATAGATTTTATCATCTATTCAGGAGTTTTCTTTGATTTCCAATCTAGGTTCTTAGTGGCTTCATGCAAGGGGTTTCATGATAGAGTACTGAGGACTCTATAAGCCAATGAAAAGAGTGCACATCTGATTTTTGTGGAATTCAGGTGAGAATGTGCTAGGAGGGCGCACTAGAGGAATCATAGACTCAAGGGATAAGCCTCAAGGTTACTAAACACCTTGGAGGAAGGACTGTACAGGGGAAGGCACAGAGAGAAAACATAATTGTTGAGGATTCTGTGAAGCTCTGCTAGGAGGGCATGGAGCATGTGCAAGGAGTGCACGAAGGAGAACTTTGTTTTGAGTTCAAAGATAAGAGAGGTGTTAAGGAGAAGACACTTATAGAGTTACTGAATACTCTGTCAGCTCAGCTAGGAGTGCTTGAGAATAAGTTTCCAAGAGGACACTATATCCATTCAAGGAGTTAAAGGGTTGTTATAGAGTTGTTGAACACTCTGGAGGAAGAACTATGCAAGGAGTGCACCAGGACAACACTCGGATGAAGTATTGAAAGACAACCATCAGGAGGCTAGTCAAGCGCAAGGAGTGCATGTAGAGAAAACTCATTTCAAGTTCCAAGTTCAAGAGGTTGAGCGCAGAAGTGTAGCACCCAAGTACAAGATGTTAAGAAATTAAAAATTTATTTAAACACTTACACATTAACAACTTCGTTTTAGCATTATTCCATTTTCATTTACACAATTATTCTACATTTGCTCAATGATAAATCTAATAACATGATAAAATAAGTAGTAGGCTAACTTCAAGATTTAAGAACTTCAAACATAAGTATACTCAAAACATCAATAACAAAATATCACTGAAAAATACCTCCTCCTTAGCTTGTCGAAGCTCACCGGTTGTACTGTAGTCCTGGGCGCTTCCAAGCATTCTTTTCCCGTTTGCCTAGAGTGAAACAACGGAATCCTCCCTGCCAACTAGGAGCCTAGCCGGCTTCCTAGCTCCAAGAAACCTTCCGGTTTCTTGGCCCTCCGTGCCCGTGACCCCAAGAACAGCAAAGCACCAATGCTCAAAGGAAGCTATCACAAGAATCATCTCTTCCAAAATGTCACAACCTCTCATCATGCTCCAACCTCCCTTCCTCTCTACTTCTTCTCCCTATTTATCAAGTTTCCATACACACTTCCCCAAGTCTCCTCAACCACCTCATCATTATCCATCCACCTCCCTTAT
>JASDQU010103020.1:115096-159131 GCA_032191745.1 Picea mariana
CCATATTTGCATCCACGCTCAATTAAGAAATGTATTCCTATTTACATCATGCATTGCATCTATATACATTCACAACATAACTTGAATTGGTATACATGTACCGAACTTAACCATTTTAATTTTCATGTTTAACAAATCAAATAACTATCTTTTTCATGAGCATATATCATGTAACATATAAATAGGCCTAGAGGTACACATTTCAATGTCTAACAAAGTCTAACTGACTCCAAACAAATGCTAAACGTTGAATTATCAAGATTAGTTAAACAACAATGTTCTAACTACCTAAGGTGAAAATATGGGGCATTACAAGAAGTGTGCCAGGAGGAGCACCAAAATTCTTCTAAGGAAGCAGAGGGTCGATCCCCTTAGATCTGAGTCAGTTAGAAAATATCAGGAGGGATAACAGAAGTTGAGACCCAAAGTCACAGGGCTCGTTGGATAAAGATCAAAGGCCGAGACCTTCAAAGCATCGAAACATTCCAAGACTGGGAAGAAAGCAAAAGATCAAGAGGAGGAGAAACAAATTCTGTTAGATCAGCTGCAGAGGAGAGATCTGGACCATTGGAACTCACATCCAGACAATGAAGAATACGCAGAAGAGGAGATTAGATATGGGTCATCAGATCTGAGCGGGTGGACCAATAGTCATTGGATCCATAGGAAGGTGCATGAGAGTTAAATCCTTCGATAGTGTACAGAAGAGTGGACTTTGCGAAGTCTCGAAGTTTTGAAGGGATCAGAACCGTCCATCATCAGGGGAAAGGTGGCATGAGATACACATACACCAGGGGATTGAAAGTTTGAGGATATGGGAGCCAAAATGATCCTAGTTGTCCATCAAGAAAGGACGCGTGGTGAGAGATCAACGTTTCGTTGAATCGCAACTCAGAGAAGTCAAAGGGAAGAGTTGTTAGAACTCTCGAATTGTGAAATCGCAATTCGATCACATACGTCGGATCACGGGGAGTTGTGTGTCATTGAAGTGGTACACATGAATATTGGGAAATCGGGAGTCGAGGAATAGAGGCGATCAACCTTTCCAAATTTGCAAAATGTGATGTCCCGATTCATGAGAGAAGGATCTGGACCATCGGATCTTGGAGCACCAGGAGCTGTTGATCCGACGTGGGATAATTTTAAGGTTTCGAGGATTAGAAGATCTGAAGTGAGAAGTCTTTTCGACTTCGTGAGATGCGAAGTCCCGAAATGCTTTGAGGTTTGGCCTCAGGTCATAAGGGGGGTCATATGGATGGAGGCAAAGGGAATAGAGCTAGCACTCGCAAGGCTCTTATGTCAGGATTTCAGGGATTGGGAGAGTCGAGGTTGTCTCATATGCAAAGTCCCGACATATAAAGTCGCGAAGCACCTTTTTGATAGGCGTGTAGTCATGGGTAGTGGTCACGTGAAGGGCTCTCACGCTTGGTGTTTTTTCACATGGGATGAGTTTGCATTTGGACCTATGGATATTTCCTGTGGATTCCGGCAGGGAATTGAAGAGCTTCTTCAGCTCGATAGATTGAAGAATGATCCTTGTTCGGGAGGTCAATAGACCCTGTGAAGGTAGAGGTAGGGGACTTGCACCATGTGGTATCAGAGCGAAATTTCATCTGTATATTTCAAGCGAAAAGGATTGAAGGATAAATTCTGGTAACATCAAGTGGTATCAGAAGTTTATCTGTATACAACAGGTGAAGGAATAAAGGGTGTTGATGCTCTACGGTGATTGTTGCAAGGTGTGAAGTAGTCAATAGATAGCTAGGTGAGGTGTAGGGGAAGCTGGGAATTCTCTCAGTTGTAGAGTGAGCAACAGAATTACGAGGAGAGCAGGTAGAAGAAGAAATATGGCTACTGAAGGCCATGAACATGGTCCAAGAGGAGATCGTCAGCAGAAAAAAAAAGTTTGAAATCGACAAGGAACTCGCTAAGATAAGAGAGAGAATGGAACAACTAACATTGAATATGAAGCAGGAGGAAAAAGTACGTTGGAGGTACAAATGGCCTCTAAACAAGAAATCCAAATGGCATGTCCAAAAGTTTATGGCTAGGAAATAACAACAAGAGTTGAGGAAGTGGTTGAGGTATGTTGAAAACCTCAGTGAGACAGAGACGATTCACATATGTGAGCCAGAAGCTGGGAAGAGTATCAGTGATGATGAGGAGAAGAGATCAGAGAAGGGTCTTAGAAACTTCCAGGTGAGAAATGAGGAACTTTCAAGTTTCCTAGAGGGAAATGAGAAGAGTTCAATGGTTGATCTCAAAGACTACCAGGTGGGAAGTGAAGAAAGTTCATATTTCCAGGAGGGAAATGAGATGGGATCATTGGAGAATGTCATAGACTGCCAGGAGGGCAGGGAAAAAATCCTAGATTGCCAGGTGGGTAAGATATAATAGAAGAGATTGTCTGACAGTCTCATGAACTCAGAGGTGAGTTCATGTCAGCAAGAGAAGTTGAAATAGGAGGATCCGAAATTCATTCTAATCATTGGAGGAATTGAAGTATTCTTGCCACATAGCCTAGTTGAGGCCAGAGCTTGTGTTGCAGATGAAACAATAGCAGAAGGAAAGCCAACAGAAACTATCAAGGAGTAGATGTTAATTTTTTCCCCAACATAAGAAGAAGAGTATTCAACATAATTGCTCGAAATTTTTGGCCAAGAAGCTGAATAGGAGGTAACTACAGTACTGGAGGCTACAGAAGCAGAAGAGGAGGAAGAAGACAACATGGACTTTTCTGATTTGTGTGAAGAGTTGGAAGCCCTAGAGAGAAGGGTGACTGTGCAGAGCATTCACATTCAATAGATCAAGTTGGAGACAGAGGGAGAATACCAACCCAAGGAGCAGCTGGAAGAAGCTAGAGATATGCCACCAGGAGAAATGGTAGCAGCAAAGCTGTCAAAGGAAGAAGCTGAGAAACAACTCAATGATAAGACTACATAACTGAATTTTACATCAGGGTGGAAAGCTAAGACCACAAGGGATGGATAAAATCACACGAGGGATCAAGTTGATATACCCATTGACAAGGAGGAAGTGCAACCGAGAAGACTGCATAAGGAAAACCAACCACTGGAGCAGTTGGACAGAGTGATTGTGGAAATTAGAAAGTTGATGTTGAGGTCAGTGCAAGAATATGTCAGTAGAGAGAAGATGAGCATAAGGAATCCTTCCATGGTAGAAGGGAAGAAGAAACAACAACAGCAAGGCAGTGGATCAGATGGACAACTCCAAAGAACAGTTTTGGATCTAGGAGGATTTCAACGGAGATGGGAAGCTCATGAACAAGATATCATGAATTTTTCGCAGCAGTGGATTATGATGCAGGAGCATCGCTTCACCCCAACAATGCACCAACTAGATAGCACATTCAACGTGCATTTAAGGAAGGGAGAGGCTTCGACCCTCTAATTTTCAAAATTCAAATTGGTATTAAATGTTTGTAAGGATGGAAGAGACAAATATATGCATTTGTGCAGGTTGTAGTTAGAGTCTCCTTTAATGGCTCATAGTAGGTAGGCTCTAGATCCAATTTGGACTAGAATGCCATTGAATGTAATTCATTATAAATAAGTAAGAGTAGGTCGCTTGGGGGGAAGATCTCGAGGAGTCCCTTAGGTAAAAATATCTTTGTATATAGAATTCACTAGGTTTTAGGAGAGAGGAGAGGAGAGAGCCGAGATTCTGTTGCAATCCGAGCTTTGGTCAACACTTGTAACTAGAAATTATGAGATTAATACAAATAGATCAATTTTTCTTGCATATTATATTGTGTGCGTTTATGAATGAATGTATTTTATGCTTTTATGTTCATATGATGTATATGTATGTTAGATTCCATCTGCAGGGATAGATAGATTTTCTCATCTATTCAAGAGTTTTCTTTGATTTTTTGTTTGGGTTCTTTGTGGCTTCATGCAAGGGGTTGCATGACAGAGTACTGAGGAATCTGTAAACTAATGCAAATAGTGCACATATGATTTCCTTGGAATTCAAGAGAGAGCGTGCGAAGAGGGCACACCAGAGGAATCGTAGACTCAAGGGAGAAGGCTCAAGGTTACTGAACACCTTGGAGGAAGGACTGTGCAGGGGAAGGTACAGAGAGAAAAAAAAATTGTTGAGGATTCTGTGAAGCTCTGCTAGGCAGGCATTGAGCGTGTGCAAGGAGTGCATGAAGGAGAACTATGTTTCAAGCTCAGAGATAAGAGAGGTGTCAAGGATAAGACACTTACAGAGTTACTAAATACTCTGTCAGCTCAACAAGGAGTGCTTGAGCATAAGTTGCCAAGAGGGCACTTATATCCCTTCAAGGAGTGAAAGGGTTGTTATAGAGTTGTTGAAAACTCTGGAGGAAGACCTGTGCAAGGAGTGCACCAAGCCAACACTCGGATGAAGTGTTGAAAGAAACCCATCAAGAGGCTAGTCAAGCATAAGAAGTGGTGCAAAGAGAACTTATTTCAAGTTCCAAGCTTAGGAGGTTGAGGGAAGAAGTGTGCCAGGAGGAGCACCAAAAGTCTTCTAAGGAAGCAGAGGGTTGATCCCCTTAGATTTGAGTCAGTTCGAAAAGATCAAGAGGGATAGAAAAAGTTGAGACCCAAAGTCACAGGGCTCGTAGGAAGAAGATCGAAGGTCGAGAGCTTCGAAGCGTTGAAATCTTCCAAGACTAGGAAGAAATCCAAAGCTCAAGAGGAGGAGAAACAAATACTGTTAGATCAACTGTAGAGGAAAGATCTGGACCGTTGGAACCTGCATATAGATAATGAAGAACATGCACAAGAGGATATCAGATATGAATCATCATATCTGAGCGCATGGACCAACAGTCGTTGGATCCAGAGGAAGGTGCATGAGGGTTAAATCCTTCGATAGTGTACAGAAGAGTGGACTTTGTGAAGGCCTAAAGTTTCGAAAAGATCGAAACCATCCATCATTAGGGGACAGGTCGCAGGAGATCCACATACACATGGGGACCAAATTTTGGGGAGCTGTGAGCCGAAACGATCCTATCTGTCTATGAAGAAAGGATGTGTGGCAAGAGATCAATGTTTCGGTGACTCACGACTCAGAGAAGTCAAAGGGCAGAGTTGTTAGAACTCCCAAATCGTGAAATCACGATTCGATCACAGCTTTCGGATCACGGGGAGTTGTGGGCCATTGATTTGACGCACATGAATATCAAGAAATCAAGAGTCAGGGAGTAGAGGTGATAATACTTTCCAACTTTGAGAAACACGAAGTATCGATGCGCAAGAGAAGGATCTAGACCATCAGATCTTGGAGCGCTAGGAGCCATTGATCTGGTGTGGGAGAATTTTGAGGTTTCGGGGATCGAAATATTTGAGGTGAGAAGTATTTTTGACTTCGTGAGCCGTGAAGTCCTGAAACGCTTTGAGGTTTGGCCCCAGGTCATAGCGGCGGTCATATGGAAAGAGGAAAAGGGAACAAATCTAGCACTCGCTAGGCTCTTATGTCGGGATTTCGGGGATTGGGAGAGTCGAGGTTGGCTCATATGCAAAGTCCCGACATCCAAAGTCGTGAAGAGCCTTTTTTATAGGAATGTGGTCACGGGTAGTGGTCACATGGAGGGAGCTCACGCCTGGTGTTGTTCTCGCGGGATGAGTTTGCATTTGGACCTATGGATATTTCCTGCAGATTCTAGCAGGGAATCGAAGAGCTTCTTTAGCTTGATAGATTGAAGAATGATCCTTGACCGAAAGGTCAGCAGACCCTGTCGAGGTAGAGGTAGGGGGTTTGCACCAACTCCTCCTTTAATCTTTTCACCTGAATTCTATTGAACTCACGAAGTCTTAATGACTTAGAGGGTTAAACCCCATGCTGCTTCTCTAGATCTAAAGGTGACAAAATATCTTGGATCCTCCCAAACAGATATCAATCGTTTAACTATTGAAACAAGCAAATCCTCTCATCTTTTAGGATTTTGACCACTATCCTTCCTGAGCTTTAATTCCTTGAGGTATTTCAGACCTATGAGACACTCCTTGCTACCTTTGAAATTCTGAGAGGTTTTTGGACTTAGAGATTTTTGAAGAAAATCTCCTTTATGCACTCCTTGCACTCGTCTCCTTTAAAAATTCTTCAACACTTAAACAAAGTGTTTTCCCGAGGCACTCCTTGAATGGGTCTTCTCCAATCTTTTCTCTCCAATGAGAAACTCTTCACTCTTTGTGTTTCAAATGAACAAACGTGCACTCCTTGCACTTCAACTGTATATTCACGTTGTTTCTTCTAAGCTTCCGAGTCTATCTCGACTCGGCCTATGCACTCCTTGCGGGAACTATGCACTCCTTGCACCAGGAATCTCAGAAGAGAAACAAATAAAACTTACAGAAACATCAAAGGTTTCCACACTTAACCATGAAAAACATATCCATGCATAAAATATACATAAACAAATAAAACAAAGAGAGCATAAAGAAATATCACATGTACGTAAATAATTTAGAAGAACACCATACATTTGGAGTCAAACATATATGTTTGTATTCATTTCGTAAAATATGTACATGGACTCATATAACCCTCTGCCACTCTTCATAAGCTTTAACAACTCTCCCAGATAATAATCTGTAACAATAACAATAACATTCAATAGCCTCATTTGGGCATACAATACATATATTTATACACCAAGAGGATTCTCGAGCCTTCCCTCTAGACTAACATAGTTCTATCCTATCATAGTTAATACATTCATCTACTAAGGACTATTACATTAAATGGAAATTGCATTCAGATATTAGTCGATACTCAATATCTGTACAACCTTATCTAATAATTAAAATGATTACAACTTCGACAGGCTTATGTGATGGCTCTTGTCTCAAAATATTAAAAAGATTTAAATTACAATCCATTCAAAACAAAATGACATGCCCTCCTTGGAATTCAAAAACAGCTTGATATATGTGCGCTGGGTGTTGATATTTCCTCCACCATGTCTCTTTAATTGTTGATGGTGATGCTCCTGCATCATACTCCTCTAGCCAAAAATTCATGGAATCATGTCCCTAAGCTCCTGCATTATTTTTCCATGCTTCTGAATGTTAGATTCATTTACCCAACTAGCATCCTCTTTTGGGTGACCCTTCCACTTCACCAGTTACTCAAAATAGGTCTTCTGCTTAGTCTTCTTACCAATCCTCTGAACTATGATTTTCTCCATTTGTAGATTTTCTTCTGTTGGCATCTGCTTCTCTCACTGAATATGCTTTTGATCATTTGATCCTCTTAGATCATCCATCTTGTAAGGGTACAAGTCTGCAATACTAAATATGGGTGATATACCCACATCCTCTGGCATATCAATCTCATAAGCATTTGCATCAAACTTTCTGAGGATCTTACATGGTCCTATTTTATTCATCTTCAATTTTTTATATGTTCCCCTTGGGAACTTTTCTTTCCTCATGTGTTATAAAACTAAATCCCAACTTTGAAATTAACCTCTCTCCTTTTCTGATCAACTTTGATTTTATATTTCTGACTTCTATCTTGTAGCTATCTCTTTATCTGATAATGAATCTTCTGCATCTCTGTAGCAAAGTCTTATGCTCCTGAACTTTAGAACTCATTATGTTTCAAATCCCTTAACTCCAAAATTCCTCTCGAATGCATTTCATACACTATTTGAAATGGAATTTTTCTAGTTCTTCTGTTTGGAGAATCATTATAAGAAAACTCTCCCTGAGGAAGAATTTGATTCCACTGATTGTGGTGTTTAGTGACCAAAATTCTCAATAGATTTCCCATACTCCGATTTACCATCTCAGTTTGTCCATCTGTTTGAGGGTGATATGATGAACTGAAGGACAAATTTGTACCCAAGATTTTCCATAGGGTTCTCCAAAAGTGTCCCACGAATTTGGTATCTCTGTCTGATACTATACTTTTGGGAAAGCTATGCAATCTCACAACCTCCTTGAAAAATAAATTTTCTATGTGAGTAGCATCACTGGTTTTCTGGCATGGTATGAAGTGTGACATTTTTGAGAATCCATCAACTACTACAAATATGGAATCACTCCCACTCTGGTTTCTTGGAAATCCCAACACAAAATCCATAGTTATTACATCCCACGACCTGTCTGGAATAGGCAATGGTTGATACAAACCAGTGTTCTTCTACTTCCCTTTTTCATACTGGAAGACTCTAAATCTGTCCAAAAGTTTCTTCACATCGGATCTCATACTTGTCGAATGGTATGAATAACTAAGTTTTTCATAAGTCTTGTCATGTACGAAATGTCCAACCAATCCTCCACTGTGTTTTTCCTTCAACAGGTTGCCTCTCATTGAGCATTTCAGAATACAGAGTTGACTTCCTTTAAACAAAAATCCCTATTGAATTAGATACTCTATCCATTGGCTTCTATCCCTTAACAAAGGCTTCTCACATTCTTCATAAGCCTCTTTAAAATATGGATCTTCACGATACATTTCCTTAAGGTGTTCAAACCCTAAGGTCTCCACTTGAAATTACTACATAATCAGACATCTCCTGCTCAAAGCATCAACAACTTTGTTAGCACTGCCACTAATGTGCTTAGTAACAAAAGTAAAATTCTGCATGAATTCTACCCATTTAACATGTGTTTGGTTCAATTTCTTCTGTCTGTTTATGAATTGTAAAGCTTGATTGTCACTGTACAAGACAAACTCCTTTGGACCAATATAGTGCCTCCACTTTTCAGAGGTTGTATTACAACATAAAACTCTTTATCATACGTTGAATATTTTCTCTTAGTGTCATTCAACTTCTCACTAAAATAAGAAACAAGCTTATTGTCTTGGCTCAAGACTGCACCAATAGATACTCCACTTGCATCACACCTCACTTGAAGTATCTTCTTGAAATATGGAAAAACTAGAATATGTTGTTCTTTTATCTTCTTCTTTAGCACTCTAAAGATTTTTTCATCTTCCTCTATATAATTAAAAGACTTATGTATTTTATTTATAGTGTCCATTATGGGTGCACAAATGCCACTGAAATTCTTGATGAATTCCCATAAAAAATTGCTAATCCATGGAAGATTCTCACCTCAAATATGCTTCTTGGAGAAGGCCATTCTTTGATTTCGCTCACCTTCTCTAGATCCATATTCAATTCATTTTAATACATCACAAAAAACCAGTTATATGAGTTCTGTATTCATGAAAGAAAATTTCTTCAGATTTATCAGCAGCTTCTCCCGCTGCAACCTCCTCATCACTAATGTCAATTTCCTTAAGCGCCCTTCTTCAATTTTACGGAAGACTAGGATATCATCCAAATACACAATTACAAAATTACCTATGAAGTATTTGAGTACTTCATTCATCAATCTCATGAATGTGCTTGGGGAATTTGTTAAGCCAAATGGCATAACAAGCCACTCATACAACCCTTCATTCATCTTGAATGTTGTCTTTCATTCATCTCCCTCTCTAATTCTTGTTTGATGATAGTCACTCTTCAATTCTATCTTGGAAAAATAATTTTCACCACTTAATAAATCCATCAAATCATCCATTCTGGGTAAACGGAATCTATACCTGATGGTAATCTTGTTGATGGATCTAGAATCCATGCACATTCTCCAACCCCCATCCTTCTTTGGACTCAACACAATTGGTACTATGCATGGACTCAAACTTTCTTTGACCAAACCCTTATCCAACAACTTTCAGAATTGATTAATGACCTCTTCATTCTCTTGAGGTGTCAACCTATATGCTGCTTTGTTTGGAAAACTTGCTCCTGGAATAAGGTCAATGTGATGACTGATACTCCTAATGGGTGGTAAATAACGAGGTAATTCATCCACCACGATGTCAACAAAATTATCCAACAATTCTTGAATCTCTTCAGGCAGATCATCCGCATAATTACTTGTAAGGATGACTCTGGGTTTTCTCACCATAGCAAATTGCATCTCTTGTTCCTTCTTGAATTCATTCAAGATTTCCTTCCCACCCATGAGAAGTATTCTTGGACTAGCTTCTTCCTTTACTTTATTCTCCTCCATTGGCAACAACATATGTGTATGACCATTCTTCTCAAGGGTGTAAGTATTTTTTCTCCCATTGTGTATGACACTTCTGTCAAATTTCCACGATCTTCCCAACAGAACATGACAAACATCCATGGGTATTACATCACATAAAATCTTATATTTATAACCTCATATATTGAATTCAACATTACATTGTCGACTTACCATGACTTGGTGTCCCTTCTACAACCATGATACCTTGTATGAGTTAGGATGTGCAATTGTGTCCAACTCCATCTTTTCTGCCATTTCTGTGGATACAAAATTATCAGTACTCCAACTCTCTATGATTACTTTGCATACCCTATCTTTGGTCTTGCAAGAAGTCTTGAACAAACTATTTCTCTGAACTGAAACTTTTTCTTCTTTCTCTAGTTTTAAGAGAACCTTCCTCATCATGAGGGATTTCCCATCTTTTCCTGCTTCTACCTCAACATTCCTTCTTTGAGTTTCGGAAATGTGAGCTTCTCCACCTCCTTCTTTCTTTTTACTCTCAGGACATTCCCAAGACATATGCCCTGTCTTTCCATAGGCATAGCATTTCACTTATTCTCCTCTGCTTCTTCCTCTTCCTCAAGAAAACTAGTTTCTTCCAGCAAATTGTCCCCCTCTAGAACTTCCTCCTCTTTCTATATGATTGTGAGACTTTCCAACTTCAGGTTTGGGTTTCTAGAACTTTTCTTAGACAGTTCCTTTTCCTCTGCTTAGAATTTTTCCTCTGTTTTGTTGGATTTGTTTCCTGTCCAACTTCTCCTTTGCTTTCAGTGCTACCTGATAAGCATCTTCCATCGTTATCATTTTCATCATACTGACTTCCTCTTGGATTTCATATCTCATGCCATTAATATACCTGCCAAATTTTTCATAATCACTCTCTCTGTGTCTTGCTTTGATGTTCAATCTATAAAACTCCTCGGTGTATTATTTCACTGACAAGCCCTTCTGTCTCAAGTTCTGCAACCTCCTGAACATATTGATTTTATAGTGTTTGGATATGAACTTAGCTTTCAATTTAGCTACCATCCTATCCCAATTTTTTATTTTTTATTTACCTTTGTGCCTTCTGTCGGCTTGCAATTAATCCCACCATAGCACTGCATGCCCCTTTATTATGGTAACAAAATGATTTAACATATTTTCATCCACGATCTCTTCATAATCGAAGTACTTGTCTAAGGCTCTTATCCAATCCAATAGGTCCTCAACATCTAAGTTGCCTTCATACATCGTGACTTCCATTTTTGCTCTAGCTCCCATTTTTACAACCACTTTCAATAAACATTCATTTGCAACGTCTTCTCCTAAATCTCTTTAAACTTCCATTTCTTCACTCTCAGCTTCACTAGTGCCAGCAACATCAGGTTCTCTTCTCTGCGCTATCTCTAGGGCATCCAATCTCGCATGAAGTTTCCTCATTTCCTGTTCTATGGCTGGATTTGCTACAGGTCTCTCTACACGTCTTGTAGGTGGCATGATTCTAACCTTATTTCACAAAGAGATTAATTCGAGCTCTGATACCACTTAATGAAAACCTCACCCTCTCCTAGGGTCCGCACGACCTCCTGGTCTATGATCGTTCTATTCGAAAGTTGAAATTATCTCACGGGCTCCCTCCAAGCCCAAAATATCAATACACAAGTCCTTAAAACCTTCTTCCCGAATGCAAATTTCATTTTTTGGGAGTCCCTGAGCACTGGAAAAGCCTCCCCAAAGACTGAGGGATAAAACCATGGGCCATTCTTTCAATCCTAGAAATTTTCAGGACTTTTTTTCCTTCTTATCTCTTAATGAAAAACCCGTGAACTGTCGAACACTAAGAAGTAAGATCAATGTTCTTCAATGAGCGTCATGATCGACGACTTAAAATTCATTTTTTCAGGTTTCAGTGATTTCTGATCGCACCAACATGCACACAACACTTGCAAAGTGTCGATCACTGAAAGGGGTAGATCTGATGGTTCCTATCCCACCACCAGATCAATCACTCTCCTCCTCTTTCACAATTCGGGCTTCAACGATTTCTCCACAACACCTTTTTCACAAATCTCCCGGATCGTCGAAAAGGAAACTACGCAAAGTCTTAGATCGATGGTCCTATAGCACCGATGGATGGATGGTTCTAATCTATTCTCTTCGAGCTTCGATGATTTCCTTCGGTTGTCCACATGACAAAACTCTTTGTATCTTCCGACGTCGAAACACCAAAAATCTTATCCTTCCTCCATGTGTCCCCTCCCTGATCGACAGTTAGGATTCTTTTCGGACTTCGATGATTTTTCTCCCTATCTACACGATGATGCAAATTTTTCGAAGCGACATGTCCCTGAACTGTGGGATCTTGCACCATGCATCCTCCTCCAATGTATGATTGGGATGGACTCCGACCTTTGGGCCTTCACAAGTCCTCACAACACTGCACTATGTTTTCTCTAGAGTGTCAAACCTCCAGACCTTTGGATTTGTTTTCGTGTGTCATTCCTATAATTGACAGTCCAGATCAGCTCCGAATTTCAGGACTCCAGAGATATTGACCTCATTTTCTCTCTATTCTCCCAGAGTATCTATCCTCCATATCTTTTGATCTAATGACACATGTCTGTGCTGATGGACGAATTTGATGAACTTTGGGGCTTTGGGACTTCGGGGGTCCTTCACTCTTGAAGCTCCACTCCTAACTTCTTCTCAGGTCCTAGTCCACTGGAGTACATGATATGTTGACACATTTCCTCAGATTTTGGATGTCAACAATTAACTCCAACCTTCGAGACTTCGGGGGTCCTGACTTCTCCACACGCCAAATCCCCCCAAATGCACAAATTCTAAAGGAATTCACTTATTAACCCTCGCACAACCCATCCTAATCCAGTGACTGTCCACTTTCCTGCAAACTCCTGAATGGATCTCTAACTTTGATTTATAATATCCGATAGCTCCTCCTTTAATATTTGTAATCAACTTCTACCGAAATTACGAAGTCTTAATGACTTACAAGGTTAAACCTCGCTCTGCTTCTCTAAATATAAAGGTGACCAAATATCTTGGATCCTCCCAAACATATCTCAAATGTTTGACTATTGAAACAAGAAAATCCTCTCCTCCTTAGTGATTTTGGCCACTATCCTTCCCGATCTATAAGTCCTTGAGGTATTTCAGACCTCTGGCACACTCCTTGCAGCCTTTGAACTTCTGATAAATTTTTGGACTTAGAGATTTTTGAAGAAAATATCCTTTAGGTACTCCTTGCACTAATCTCCTCTGAAACTTCTTCAATAGTTAAACAAAGTATTTTCCCGACGCACTCCTTGCATGGGTCTTCTCCAATATTTTCTCTCCACTAAGAAACTGTGCACTCTTTGCACTTCAGCTGAACAATTGTGCACTCCTTGCACTTCAACTGTAAATTCATGTTATCTCTTCTGAGCTTCCGAGTCTATCTCAATTCAACCTACACACTCCTTACGAGCACTATGCACTCCTTACACCAAGAATCTCATAAGAGAAACAAATAAAACTCACATAAACATCAAAGGTTTCCACACTTAGCCATGAAAAACATATCCATGCATAAAAGATACATAAACAAATGAAACACAAAGGGCATAAATAAACATCACATGTACTTAAATAATTCAGATGAACACAACACCATACATTTGGAGTCAAACCTCTCTGTTTGTATTCATTTAGTAAAATATATACATGGACTGATAAAGCCCTCTTCAACTCTTCATAATCTTCAACAACTCTCCTAGATAATAATCCGCAACAATAACAATAACATTCAACAACCTCATTTGGGCATACAATACATATATTTATACATGGAGAGGCTTCTTGAGCCTTCCCTCTAGACTACCTTAGTGCTATCCTATCATAGTCAATGCATTCATCTACTAAGGACTATTACATTGAATGGAAATTAAATTAAGATATGAGATGATACTTAGTATATGTACAACCTTATCTGATAATTAAAATGATTACAACTTCGACGACCTTATTTGATGGCTCTTGCCTCAAAATATTAAAAATATTTAAGTTACAATCCATTCAAAACAAAATGATGTGCCCTCCTTGGAATTCAGAAATAGTTTGAAATCTGCGCACTCGGTGTTGAGTTGTCCTCGACATGGTCTCTTTAATTTTTTATGGTGATGATCCTGCATCACATCTGTAATGAATTTCCTAGCAATTTTACATTCTTTATCATACCAAGGGTTGGTCATTCTATTAATGTTTTTATAGGACACCTCAAAAGAAAACTTGTTAACATAAGTGTAAAGGGTAGTTGTAAAATTATGATAGAGGTCTTCAATGTAGTCCTTATAAGTTAGGAGATGTAATTCACTATTTAAATCCTTTAAGAAAAGTTCAAATTTACTTTTTTCAAGATAATTTTCCTCTAATTATCAAAATTCTCTTCAATGGCACTCCCATGCATGGCAAAGTGTAGAGTTAGGGTTAAAGGTCTATGATTAGAGTAAGGTTCATGGTCATTTAAATGATCAAAATTTACTATTTGGTTGAAAATGAGGATATCAAATATCACATAATCTATGACACTACTACCTAGCATATGAACACAAGTCATCTAGTTGGAGTTTGACCACTTCATTACTCCATTGAAAATGATTAGGTCTTGAGAGATGCAGAGCTTGAACAACTTAATACCAAACAAATTCTCAATTAGTTCTTCAAAGCTTCTTTTGTAGTTATTAGATAAAATAATGTTCTCATCTAGCCATAAAGGATTATGGTTGGAATCATTTCTTAAAAGATTATCCTGGTTAGTTAGAGTCCTAGCATTAAATTTTCCTAGTAGGAGGATATTACCTTCATTTTTCAAACTATAAACATCTTGTTCTAAATTATTATAGAGACAATTTCTATCTAGATTGTTTTTCTTATAAAAAGTAGAATTAATAGGTGAAAAATAACAAATTTCTATATACAGCGTCTTAGCATTAGTGTTTGAAATTTCTATCCAAATGTATTAATTAAGAGGGTCAATCTGATGAAGTTGAATGTGATGAGAAATTCTCTTTCTGATATAACAAGCTCTTCCTCCTATCCCTCTATAGTGGGGATTTTTGTTCCATGTCAACCACAAGAGAGAACCTTCTATGTTAGGTACCTTAGACTCTTCATGCTCCCAAGTTTCATCTAGACAAATAATATCAATATCACTCAGGATCCAACTTATCATAGGACCTTTGCGCCATGGAAAGCCACAACAATTTCAAAAAAGGATCACGAGTGCCCCAAATTCCTATCTATTATTATCCTTCTGGTCTCTATCCCTAACAATATCTTTTCGATTTATAATTATTTCCCATTTTCCTTCTTTCCTGGCTTCTTTTACCTTTTGAAATTCCTTCCTTAACTCAGCTTGGTCTCTAGGAATGAGGTATTCATTTATAAATATTCTTGACCCTTTTAATCTTGGAGATTTACCAAGTATTCTATATTTATGGTCATTACAACATAATTTAGCACAAATCAACCTACGTTTATGATCAATTGTTTTTCCTAGCCTCTTTGCTTCTATGAGGTAAGTTGTTTCATTTTGTGATTTATTTTTTAATTCTTCTTTTACTATTTCTAGTGTATTGTCCTCTTGTTGTTCTTTTATACCAAAAATTAGGAGGTTTAAGGCTCGTTTATTAAACTCATGGTCCAATTCGTTTAACTTATTCATTTCCTCTTTGATGGGTTTGATATCCAATTTGTTTTCTATATTATTAAGGGTCAAATTGTTGGTTAGTTTTTATTTTAGCTCTTTAATCCTATCTCTCAAGTTGATATTTTCTTCAACCTCTCCTTTTTGGGTTGTTTTTTTTATTTTTCCATTTCTTGAATCCTATCCTCCATTGTTTGCAATTGACTCTTGGACCCTAACAATGTATGCTCTATTTGAGTTTGAATGGTATCTTTGAAGATTTTGATTTTTGTTAGGATATTTAGACACTTAGGAGTTAGTTAATATCTACTTGGTCTAATGTGTCGTTATGTATAAGTGTGTTTCTTAGTGTGTGTTTCTTTAGTATGCATTAGTATGTTAGGAAGTCCGACGGTCACGATATGTTCTTGACATAGAGTGATCCGACGGTTCATATTCTCCTTGATATTAATGACCATTGATCTATGGATTAACACTCGATTGGTCCATGATCTCTATTTAAAGAGCATGGAGGGTCATTTTCCATGATCGATTGTGAGAAAATATCTTGTAAAATCTCTTTGTAATCTTTTTCTTTTGCATTAATAAACTGCTCTAAGTGGCCGCGTTGGCTGGGGTCGTGGATGTTTCCCCATAGGGGTTTTACCATGTGAAAAGATTGGTGTGTTTATCTTTAATATGATTATGTGAGTGGTTACTGAAGGTGTTCATCCTCTGTTGGAATACTTTTTTTTTCTAACATGGTATCAGAGCCTGTTTGAAGACCTTCTCATGTTGTAGATCGAGATCGTGAAGCCCGTTGGATCATTTCCATTTTATGTTATTTATGTACATTTCTAGGCTGAGATGACCATTCCATTGCTTCTGGAGCACTCGTTTTAGTAAGAAACACTTTTATTTTCACTTGAAAATGTTTTTGTTTGCCCAAGATACGACCATTTCAGTCAGATCTAGAGGTATGAAACCTTAATATGCATTTTTTTAAATTTTTTGCAAAGTATCATTTTGGTTTTATTTCCGTTTTGTATTATTTATTTCTAAGTTTCTACTCTTTTAGATCTGTGTATGCTCTTTTCCTCACGCCCTTTGCGATCTTAGAAAATCAGAAACATATAGGAAAAGGTGCATCTTCCGGGTAAGCTAATTGAGATCTAACCCTTCTTGTCATCGAGAAGAGAAATTTTTTTCTTGTGTGAAAAGAGTTTTTGAGCACAATCTCCAAGGCCATCTTCAACAACAACAACAATCCTCTTCCTAAAAAATAAAATATGTTTTGCTAGACCATTTGGTTTAAAGCTGCCTTATTAAGTAAGAGGTCTTGAGTTCAAGCCTCTCTTTTGTTACTTTTTTTGAAAACATTTATTCTAAAATTGTAAAGTGTATTTCACTTCAAGTATAAAAGTGAATCACTATAAGTAGCTTTAATATTTTATTTTAGAATTATTTATTTTGCATGCAACTTTTCTTTTATAAAGTAACTTCATTGTAAACATGATCCCCACTTCTCTTTATAAAAGTGGGTCACTTCATAAAGCAACTTACACTATCATGTGGTCCTTTGGTTACTGTTTATGCCTTTTATAAAAAGGACATAACTCTCACATCCGAAGTCCATTTTCAATACCGTTTTTTTAAAACCGCATAACTTTTCAAGATATTTCCATCCAGATCATCAGTTTCAGTTTTTAAATCCATATTATTTGCATATTTAATATGGATTCTACAAGCAATCTCTTTCTTACCAACACCAACTATTTCCAATGGAAATCTCATATGGAAGATTTATTAAGAAGTAAAGGCTTGTACCGGATTACCTTGGGAAAGGAAAAAACACCCACTAATGATGATAAGAAAGTCAAATGGGATAATAGGAGTGATGTAATGTTCCTGACTTGGCTAGTCTAGGAAATGTTGTTAATGTGTGTGTAGGATCAAAGGTTTATAGCATATAAATGATCATCCAAATAATAAACACGACAAAGGACTGCAAATTTTGTATTATGATATCTCTGTGGATTACAAAATGGCTGAATGCGACTGAATAACTAACAATACTCGACTATATCAACATACAAAGGATCTTAGCCAGAATATAAATAAGAAACTGTGGCTGAATAAAATAACAAAACCTAGCTAGATCAAAAGACAAAAGGATCTTAGCCGGAATACAAATAAGCAACTAAAAGATAATACCTGGAATATGGGAGCACTGCGAAATCAATGAAGAATGATGGAAGACCTGTATGATCTTCTCAGTGACTAGGGTGTGTCTTTCAACACCAAAATCAGCCAACTGGTGTTTTCCTCCTGGAATACATTGAACTATCTCTCTTGAGATGCACCTCTTCTCCTCAATGACAAGTCATAATCTGCATAATGATGAATTAGGTCGCTGACCCTTCCTTTATAGCTTTCCAAAACCCTAAATTATGATGAAACCCTAATTCACTGTTCACTTCCACAACCCTAAATCACTGTTGAAACCCTAATTCATTGTTGACTTCTATTTTTAGCTCATAATGACTTAAAATTTCCTTTAACCCCTTTTTATCTCAATGTCACTTTCCGAATATAACGCCTGTGACTGGAGTGACCTCTAGTAACCATGTTTACCCCTCTTTGGCCCTAGATATAGTCTAACAGGGTGGTTTAGACCATTAAGCCTCCTCTCTGGAGATTCTATTTGGAAAGGGACATTACAGTCCTCCCTTCCCAAAATTGCTTGTCCTCAAGCAATACCAGTCCAAGGTGTTGCAACACCTGCTTGCTCTCCCAAGTAGCATCCTCTACTAGAATCCCTTTCTATTTGATCAAACACTCTCTGATGACCCTCCTCCTCAGTTTCTGCTACCGGAACTCCAAAACCTCCTCTGGAACTAACTCCAACTATCCCTCCTCATCCAATGGGGGAAGCTCCTCTGATATGCTAATGAATTGTCCCACTGCCTTTTTTAGGCAAGACACGTGGAACACGTTATGAATCTTTCTCCCCTTTGGAAGCTCTAGCTCGTAAGCAACCTCGCCTACTCGACGCATGATCCTGTAAGGACCATAAAATATGGGTTTGAGATTCTTAGCCCCACTCTTCTTCAGAGATGACTATTTGTAGGGTTGGAGTCTCAAGAAAACCAAATCTCCAACCTCAAAGTTGCACTCTATCCTGTGCCTATCCGCACTTATCTTCTGTCGGTTTTGTACCATTTGCAGGTTCTCTTTCAACAACTTGAGAATCTCCTGATTCTATATGATTCAATCCTTGGCCTTGGGATCTCTTCTCTCCCCAAAGACCAATTCTACCAAAGTGGTAGCATCATATCCGTACAATGCTCGGAAGGGTGTCATACCAATGGACATGTGGAAGGTGGTGTTGTAGCAATGTTCTCCTAGATGTTACCACTTTACCCATGTTCTCTACTATCCTTCTACATAGTTCCTCAAATACCCTTCAACCCACTTGTTGACAATCTCGGTCTGCCCATCTGTCTGAGGGTGATAGCTGGTGCTAGGTGTCAACTCTGTCCCCACCAAACGAAACAAATCTCTCCAAAATGTCCCTATGAACCGACTGTCCCTGTCATTGAAGATGTTCTTCGGCAACCCATGAAGTCTGAAGTCCTCCCTGAAGAAAATCTCGACTACCTGAACTGCGTTGTACTCTGTCGGTATGGTGTAGAAGTGAGAAAACTTCGTCAATTTGTTGACCACTACATAGATACAGTCCTTACCTCTCTTTGATCTGTCTATAGGTTTTGAAAAACCCCTGATGGCCTGCTAGAGGTGAATCATGAACTGCAGTGAGGATCTTATTCTTAAGCCCTGAATCTGGCACCATGTAGACTCTATCCTTTTAAAATATGTCATCGTCAATGACCCTATACCAGTCATCCTATATTTGCCCATCCATCACCTCACAAGAAAACTTGTTCTTGGAATATTCCACTAACAAGTGGGATTTCCAATCTGCTGAAATCTGCATTAAAGAACATGCTGCAGGTCTCCTCGATAGTGCATCAACCACAATGTTCTTATTCCCCTTGACATACTCTATGTCAAAGTCAAATTCTTGTACCTTCATCACCCATTTATGTTGGCGCTCACTGAGGTCCTTCTGCTCAAGGAAATACTTCAAATTGTTGTGATCGGTCTTGACCACGAATTTTTTGCCCACCAAATTTTGTCTGAACTTGGTCAAGGCATGCATGATTGCCAACATTTCCTTGTCATAAATGGAGTACAGCCTCTTAGGTTGACTAAGATTTCGGCTGTTGAATACAATGGGGTGTCCTCCCTGCATAAAAAATGCACCGATCCCTTCGTCGGATGCGTCACACTCTAGTACAAATGGTAAGGTGAAGTCTGGTAGTTCCAACGCTGGACAAGTGCCCATGACTTCCTTCATGTGATCAAAGGATTCCTATGATTTCTTGGTCCATATGAAGGCCCCATGCTTAGTAATATCTGTCAGTGGTGCTCCAAGATGAGAAAAACCCCAGACAAACTGCCTGTAATAGCTGCATAGCCCAAACAAACTCCTCAATTCTCTCACGTTCTTGGGCATCGACCAATCCAAAATGGCCCTGATATTCTCTTGGTTCACCTCTACCCCCCATGCACTGATGATTTTGCCTAAGTAAAGCAGCTATGTCATACCGAACTCTCACTTGGACTCTTTGGCATATAATGACTGTGCCTCCATGATGCTCAATACCTCATCCAGGTGCCCCATATGCTCTTGCCATGAGAATTTATAGATCAAGATGTCATCAAAGAAAACCAAGACTGATTTCCTTAATTGATCCCTGAATATATGATTCATGCAAGACTGGAATGTAGTGGGTGCATTGGTTAGCCCAAATGGCATAACCAGGAACTCAAAGTGTCTAAAATGACATTGAAATGTCATCTTCTCTATGTCCTGCTCTCGGATGCTGATCTGATGATATCCAGAGCATAGATCAATTTTTGAGAAGAAAACTGCCCCATGCAGTTCATCCATCAACTCGTTAATGCGTGGGATAGGGTACCGGTTCTTTATGGTTTTCTTGCTCAAGGCTTGGTAATCAATGCACATCCTCATGGTGCCATCCTTCTTCAGAACTAAGACAACTGAAGAAGCAAATGGGTTGCTTCTCGGTCTGATGTGTCCCATCACCAACAATTCCTTGATTTCCTTCTCTATATCATCCTTGAACCTCCTAGGATGACGATTGGGGGGGGTGATCATAGGTTTGGCCCCCTCCTCCAACTCAATGGTGTGCTCAAACCCCCTGTCAAGTGGTATCCCTGGTGGAATTTCCTCAAAGACCTATTGATGTCGTCCCAATAAATTCTTGATCTCTGTGTGGTATTGTTGTCGACCTTCTGAATCCTTCTAAGTAGTGATCAAGCATTCTGCGGCATATGCTACATCCCCATGTATGAATATCCTCTCCATCCTCTTGGCTGAAACTGTCCTGGGTACTCCTGTCGACATACCTCTTAAAACAACCTTCTTCCCATCCTAATCTATGAATCCCATTTCCAAGGTTTGGTAGTTGGTAGTGAGTTTTCCCAAGGTAATCATCCACTGAATTCCTAACACCACATCCGTGTCTGATAGGTCAACCACATAAAATGTGTCTCTCACTGTGTAGTTGCCTAAATTCATATCTAAGTTTGGAACTCTGTCTAGACACTCCACTATGTGGCCATCTACTACCGCAACATCAAACCTCTCAAACTCCTCTGTCTGAAGTGCCCGTCTTGATAGTAGTGAAGCGTTGATGAAGTTGTGGGTGGCCCCACCATCTATCAGGGCGATTTCCCATTGCCCCTAAATAATCCATTTGATACAGAGGGTATCATACCTGGGAACACCACAAAGGGTCACTATGACACCTCCCTTTACTAGTTTCCTCCTATTAGCCTGTTTTGGTGGTTGTGGGACTACTAGAGGATGGGATCCTACCAGTGTTGGTGGTATACGAGGAGGCTACTCCTCTGCCGGTGTTGACTCCTCCTCTGAACTAGTGGATCCACTATCCTTCTCCTCCTCACTGTCCACACTGTCTGCAGCTGCTAACTCAATATAATGAATATCTCCTTTTCCCATCCACCTGTGGCCTAGGACCCAAGGATCTCTGCAACTAAAGAAAAGCTTCTTCCTCATAAGCTCTCGCCTAGTCTCATCATCCAACTTCTCCTTGCCATTCCATTCTCTCTGGAATGGCTTCTTGTCTTGATCCCTCTAGGGCACAAATGGTGTGGAGAAATTTTTAGTCTTTGGCATTGAGTCTGCCAGATCTCGAGTGCGAAGGATGGCATCTTGCAAAGTGGGAGGCCTATATTCCTTCAACCATCCTCTCAAAGGATCTGTAAGTCCTTCTGTGAATAGCATGATCAGCCTGGGCTTTGATATATTTGTCACTGCCACGGCTACCCACTGAAACTCTGTGATGAATGCCTATGTTGTGCCAGTTTGTCTCAACTAGGCTAGATCCCTGAAGTGTATCTCGATATCCTTCCTGTCAAACCTGTCCATGAGCCTATCTGTAAACTCCCTATAGGAGGTGATGCGACTGTGACCCAATGTCACTAGTCCATGATACCACCACTCATGTGCCTCACCCTCCAAGTGTAAGGTCGCGAAACTGATGGCCTCTGTCTCGGTCATCTGGTTGAGATTGTAATACATGTCTAGCTTCTGTACCCAAGCTCTGGCGGTGTATTTGGATGATCCGTCGAAAGAAGGGATGGTGAGTTTCCCAAATTTTCGTATGAAATCGAGGTTGTACCCCTGCTGCTGTTGTGGTCCTCCCCTCTACGGCTCTCTGGGGCGGTTCCTGAGTCTGAGTCCACAGTACTCGACTAAGGTCATGTCCTGATGGAATTCATGACCCAATACTGCATACTCCCTCCTATACTCTGTAATGTCGTCAGCATGAGTGGGTGGCCTTTGTGGTATCGATGGCGGTGCTGCTACTGAGGGTGCCCTATGGAAACTAGGAAACAAGGGTCTGGGAATCCTACTCGCAGAGGTGTATGTGCAAGAGGGTGACTGGGGTCTACTTCCTGCTCCTGAGTTCCCCTGTGTTGCATGTGGGACTTGTGTATCTGGGGTGCCCACTCTAGCCAATCTATCAACCACCTGTGCCAAGGACTGAGACATGGTCCGTTGACTAGCTAACATATTGTTGATAACCTGCATGAATGATGCCTCTGGATCTACGGGGGCCTTTCCCCTGCCCTATGGTCTCTCATATCTGTCTCCTCGTATCCTCTCTACCTCACGCTTAGCCTCACACTCTGCCCTTCTCTCTGCTTCTCTGTGTGCCTCTTCCTCTTCCTCTAAGCTAGGAGGAAAAGGGGGAAAATTAGGCCTATGCCTTCTTTCCTGATGCCTGTTGTAAGTGACATATTCGTCACCTATGTGTTCACAGCCCTCTGGGTCTTCTACTGCACTCATTGTCTTTAGTCACAAGCTAGCATGACTAAAGCTCTGATACCACTTTAATGTTCCTAACTTGGCTAGTCTAGGAAACGTTGTTAATGTGTGTGTAGGATCAAAGGTTTTCAACATATAAATGATCATACAAATAATAAACACGACAAAGGACTGCAAAGTTTGTATTATGATATCTCTGTGGATTACAAAATGGATGAATGCGGTTGAATAACTGACAATACTCGACTAGATCAACATACAAAGGATCTTAGCCAGAATATAAATAAGCAAATGCGGCTGAATAAATTAAAAACACTTGGCTATATCAAAAGACAAAAGGATCTTAGCCAGAATACAAATAAGTAACTAAAAGATAATACCCGGAATATGGGAGCACTGCGGAATCAATGAAGAATGATGGAAGACCTAGATGATCTTCTCGGTGACTAGGGTGTGTCTTTCAACACCAAAATCAGCCAACTGGTGTCTTCCTCCTAGAATACAATGAAATATCTCTCCTAAGATGCGCCTCTTCTCCTCAATGACAAGTCATAATCTACATAATGATGAATTAGGTCACTGACCCTTCCTTTATAGATTTCCAAAACCCTAAATCATGTTGAAACCCTAATTCACTGTTGACTTCCAAAACCCTAAATCACTGCTGAAACCCTAATTCATTGTTGACTTTTATTTTTAGCTCATAATGACTTAAAAACACTTTTAACCCCTTTTTAGCTCAATGTCACTTTCCAAATATAACACCTGTGATTGGAGTGACCTCTAGTAACCCTGTTTACCCCTCTTTGGCCATGGCTATAGTCTAATGGGGCGGTTTAGATCATTAAGCCTCCTCTCTGGAGCTCCTATTTGGAAAGGGACATTACAAGTGACGAAGCACGTGGACTAATTGGAATGTCCATCTCTCCTGATTTAAGGTTCCACCTTAAAGAAATTGATGACCTCGAAGAAGGTTGGGACAAGATTGAATCTATGTTTGGTAAACTCAATATTATTCGAGCACAACAGTTAGAAAATAAAGTACTAAACTTAAGTCCAAGTTATTTTTCTTGCTTTGGAGACTATCTATCTAAGTTTAAAACACTTAGAATTTTATGTGAAGAATGTGAGATAAAAATGGAGGAAGAACGTTGCATCTATCTTATTGTTTCTAAGCTAGGCAGTGCATATTATGTGTTTGTATCTACCTTTTATGCCATGAGAGAGGCTCTAGGGAAGGCTTATCAAAAACCCACTCTTGAGTCCTTTTTTTCTTCTTTGATTAGAGAGGAAGATAAGATTGTATAACTTAGAGTGATCAACACTACAGGTACCTCCAACAAAGACTTAGTTGCCCAACATAAAGATAAACCCAAGTATCACAAGAAGCAACATCCTCGATACAACAACAAACAACATAAGGGTCCCAAACCCGCTCACACAGCTTCAACTCCTAATGGTGACAAAGGAGAAAAGTATAAAAATAAGAAAACTGACAGACATTGCAACTTTTGTGATAAAGATGGTCATGATCAGTCCAAATGTTTCAATAAGATGGAAACTTTAGAAAAAATGATGAAGAAGAATAACATCGGTATTGATTCTACTTGTTCTTCTTCTTCTCATGGGCATGCACTTTCCTCTTTTGGTTTCTCCTTCAATACAACTTCTACTTCTTCTTCTGATGAGTAGCTTATTCATTCTGTAGCATCTTATCATATGGCTAAGGATAAAGACATATTCTCTAATCTAAATCAATGTAACACCAAGAAAATATTTGTTGGTGATGATAGATCTCTTAGTGTTGTAGAATCTGGAACAGTTCAAGTAGATAATGGTCATTTCAATGATGTATTATGTGTTCCAAGTCTTTCTTGTAACCTTCTATCAGTATATCAAATCACTCATTCAGGTGAAGGTAAAACCGTAGAGTTTTCACCTCACCAAGTTGTAATCAGGGATCTAAAATATCCTAAGCATGTTCTTGGAACTAGAATTGTTGATGATATTACCAGGTTGTACAAGTTTGACAACTTTGGGTCATCTTCTTTTTCATCATTTTTTGTTGTTCATAGCGATGACTTGAGAAAACTTTGGCATGAGAGGTTTGGTCATCTAAACTATCACTCATTGCAGCAATATGTAATCAACAGATGGTGAATGGTCTTCCTCCTGTTTCATGTAGAGATGGTGTTTATGCTGGGTGTGTTCTCGGTAAACATCATCGGGACAATTCTGACAACCGTGCCTCTTGGCACGCCGTGAGGCCTTTGTATCTTGTTCACAGTGATTTGTGTGGTCCACTTTATTCTCCTTCTTTTTCTGGGTGCATGTATTTGTTAACTTTCATTGATTATTTTTCCAGACGTACTTGGGTTTACTTCTTAAAACTTAAGATCAAAGTTTTTGACAAGTTTTTGGCCTACAAGACCCTCATAGAAAAGCAATCTAGACATCAAATTCAAAATTTAAGAACATATAATGGAGGTGAATATGTGAACAATAATTTTACAAGTTACTACACTACACAGGGAATCCAAATGCAACACATTGTTCCATATACACCACAATAAAATGGTGTTTCTAAGAGAAGGAACCACACCTTAAAAGAAATGGCTAATCATATGATCCAATCTAAGGGATTAAGTTTTAAATATTGGGCAGAAGAAATCAACTGTGAAAATTACATAGTCAATCTGACTCCCACAAAGGCTCTTAAAAATATAACACTAGAAGAAGCTTGGACTAAAATTAAACCAGATGTAATTCACTTTCGTGTATTTGGCAGTATAGCATGGGCTCACATTCCTGATGAGAAAAGGAAAGCATTGCAGCCTAAAAGTGAGAAGTGTATATTTGTTGGTTATTATGAATATGTCAAAGGTGATAGACTTCTTCAACCACATTGTAATGAAATTATTATTAGAAGAGATGTTAAATTTCATGAAAATCTCTTGGCCTGCAAGCCTAATTCGACGATTTTTCCTTCTTCGGCTTTTGAACCATCTTCGATGTTTGTGCCTTCTTTTGTTCCTATTATGGTTTCTTCTTCAGATGATGAAAGTGAGGATGAAAATCCACCTCTGCCTACTCACCTTCCTCTAGATGAGTCCTTTGAACCTGAACCAACACTAGTTCCACCGCTTCCTAGATGGGTCCGTTCAACATGAGAAGCAGTTGGTGGTGTTTTTGGTGATCCTTCAGATCAATGTCGAACATGTTCACAGTTCCAGTGAGCCTCTTCTCTTTTGGCTCAATTTTCGAAGACTCATGATCCAAAGACATTTACAGAAGCTTCAGGTCATCCAGATTGGGGTACAACAATGAATGAAGAGTATCATTCTTTAATGGAAAACAATACTTGGGATCTTGTACCTCTTCCAAAAGGAAGAAAACTTGTCAAATGTAAATGGGTCTACAGAACTAAGTATGCATCAGATGGAAGTGTTGAAAGACACAATGCCCAATTAGTTTCCAAAGGATTTTTCAAAGTTGAAGGAATTGACTATAATGAAACCTTTTCCCCTATAGCCAAAATGAATCCCATCCGCCTTGTTCTTGCCCTTGCTTCCTCACATAAATGGGAGGTCAATTAGATGGATTTTAAATCCACCTTCTTGCATGGAGAATTGCAAGAAGAAATCTACATGGAACAACCTCCTGGCTATGTCTAGAATGACTCTAGCCTTTTTTGTCTCCTTAAGAAATCTCTTTATGGTCTTAAGCAAGATCCCCAAGCTGGTATGCCAAAATGGACAACTTTCTTATTGACACTGGATTCTCTAGATGCCATTCTGATCCTAATGTCTATACCAAGAAAGTAGGAAGCCATCTCACAATCCCCGTCCTTTATGTTGATGACCTTATCCTTACTAGTAGTGACTCAAGGCTTTAAAAGCATGTGAAAACCAACCTTAAGAAGAAATTTGAAATGACACACTTAGGTTTTTTGCACTATTTCCTTAGCCTCCAAGTTTTTCACACCAATGAAGGAATTTTTCTTTCCTAGTCTAAGTATTCTTGTGACCTTCTTCGTTTCTTTCACATGGATGATTGTAAACCATCCCCTTCACCCTTCCAGTCTGGAGTCAATCTTACTGCGACTTGTACTTCTCTTGAAGTTGATGCCACCCTGTACCGTCAGTTAGTTGGTAGCCTCTTATAATTGACTCATACCCATCCTGATCTTTCCTTTGTTATTGGTCTTGTTTCCCGGTATATGCAAACACCCCATGAAATCCATTGGAAAGCAACTAAAAGGATACTTCGCTATGTCTGTGGTACAATTCAGTTCGAGATACATTATAGTTTAGGGGGGACTCCTTTATTGGTTGGTTTCATTGATTTAGATTGGGCCGACGAGCCTAATGATCAAAATTCTAATGTAGGTTATGTTTTCAGCCTTGGTGTAGGACCTACCACTTGGGCCTGTAAGAAACAATAGGCTATTGCAATTTCTTCAGCAGAAGCAGAGTACCAAGCAATGGTAAATGCAAGTCAAGAAGCCTTGTGGATTTGACAGATCCTTTCAAAGTTTGGATTTTAGTAGAAGCATTCGACCAACCTTTGGTGTGACAATCAGAGGGCCATCAAGCTCGCTAAAGACCCAGTTCAACATCAATGCAACAAGCACATCAAACTACACATGCAATTCATAAAATTATCATTCATGATCAAGTTATTGAAGTGCTCTTTTTCCCTACGGAAGATCAAGTTGCATACATTTTCACAAAGTCTCTTACAAAAGTGAAGTTTTCCAAAATTCAATCTATGTTAGGAGTTCAGGAAGTTTTCATTAAGGGGGGATAAACTCTAATGCCTCCTTCCTTCTCCTATTGTGTCACTGTTGTAAATCCTTCAATCTTATCCCAAGTTGTTCTTAAGGGGAGATGTTAGGATTTTAGACACTTAGGAGTTAGTTAATATCTACTTGGTCTAATGTGTGATTAGGTCAAAGTGTGTTTCTTAGCGTGTTTCTTTAGTATGCATTAGTATTCATTTGTAGTTGGGAAATCCGACGGTCACGATATGTTCCCGACATAGAGTGATCTGACGGTTCATATTCTCCTCGATCTTAACGGCCATTGATCCATGGCTTAGCACCCGATTGGTCCATGATCTCTATTTAAAGAGCATGGAGGATCATTTTCCATGATCGATTGTGAGAAACTCTCTTGTAATATCTCTCTGTAATCTTTTTCTTTTGCATTAATAAACTCCTCCAAGTGGCCGCGTTGGCTGACACTGTGCATGTTTCCCCGTAGGGGTTTTACCACGTGAAAACATCGGTGTGTTGATCTTTGATCTGATTATGTGAGTGGTTACTGAAGATATTCTTCCTATGTTGGAATACCTGTGTTGTTGAACAATTTTTTTTATCAAGCATTGCCTCTAGCTCTATTTGGAGTATTACGTCTCTTTCTTCACTCCTTTCTTCTAAAGATTTTAACTCTATTTGGCATTTGGCATCTCTTTCTTCTATAATTTTTTCTAATGATTCCATATAATCATAAAGGCTCTCTAGGGTGACTTTGGAGGGCCTCGCCTTGAAATGATGACTTTTTGGAATAGGTGGTAGAGTTCTCATATTGAAAAGAAGAGAGAAAAAAGTAACAATTCTTATTTTGGATTAACTTTAAAAATGAGAAATATTTTTTTTTAATTGATAATACTAATATTAATTATTATCTCTGAAATCAACTTTTACTTATTAAACTTACAAAAAAAACAGAGCATATTTTAATTATATCAAAATCTCTTCAATTTTCACACGTTACTAAATTATAAAAATATAATTAGTTAAACTTGAATAAAAGTAATTTAGGTGTCCAGGTGCTCACTAGGTTGAATAATCCATAACTAATTTATGAACATAGGCCCAAGTGCTCAACAAGTAGAAGAAGCCATAACTAAAAATTATTCAAAACCATAGAGAGTATTCTTAGAAGTTACCCTCACTAAGAGCCTAAAACTATATAGAAGTATTATGGTTCACATCACTGCAAGTAATTGTAAAGATTGCAAAGATTATTCACGTAAAAAAACGTAAAAATCGCAGAGAAGTATTGTTCTCATTCAAAACATCAGAAAAATAATGTTAAAAATAAAATATCTCTTTAAAATCAAAGAGAAATATTACATTATAACTAATTATAATATGACTATAATTAGTTTTAATGTAAGACAATACTCTTCCATGAATATATTAGTTATAATATGGTTATACCTATATTATAATATAGGATTAAAAATATTTATAAAATAAATATTATATATTTTAAATAATATTCACCAAACCCACAAAACTAGTGATTTAAAAACAAATATTATATATATGTTTTTATTATAATATTATATATTAAATATAATATAATATAATATAATATAATATAATATTTATTATATTATATTGTAATACAATATTCTTCCATGGATATATTAGTAATAATATGGTTATATTTAGTTATAATATAATACAATACTCTTCCAAGTATATATTAAACAATGATATTTATTATATATTATATTATATTATTTGATAATGAACTCTTAAAACATTCTAAATTACAATGTAATCATATTTCCTAATGGAATGAGTAAATGAATCACACAAATAACTAAAAAATCACACACGGAAAGGGCTAAACAAAAATACCAATGCACTACAATAATGAATTCCTCGAGCCAATTGAACTATGAACAAAGCAAATCCCACTGATATGCAAACAAGAACGTGTAATCTTCCCACCTTGGAAGATAATGGAATTGGGAAATTAATGGCATAGATAACCAGAAATTAACACACTAAAGTGATTAACAAAAAGACCACTGCATTGCCAAATCTTCCACAGTGTAATCTTCCCACCTTGGAACCTAATGGAACTGGGAAATTAATGGCATAGATAACCAGAAAATAACACACTAAAGAGATTAACAAAAAGACCACTGCATTACCTGAGAATGAATTCCCCGAGCGCATTGAACTACGGATCAAGAAAACCCAAGTGATATGCCAACAAGAGCACATAATCCCCCCACCTTAGAATTGGGAAATTAATGGCAGAGATAACCATAAAACAAGACATGAAAAGCGCTTAACAAAAAGACTAATCCATGACTGAAAATGAATTCTATATTTTTATTAATATTCTATATTTTTTATATAATACTCTATATTTTTATATAAATATTATATATTTTTATTAAATTTAGGAAACTTTAAAAAGTAATTAATTAATGTTAGTAATGAAAAGTGTCAATGCATTAATATCACTTCAACATACTATTTCTTATTTATTAAAGTTATTGGAAAATCAATTAGCATATTAATTTAACTCTCAATCATATTTAGGATAGATAAATTATATTATTAAAAAATTCCTTGTATCTTCAAATTATATAATAATAAATTTTCTAAGACATGCACCTCTTTTGAATTTTAAAGCATTTTGATTGGTTAATATAATATGACATGAAATTGGTATTAGGGTTTGGGGGCACATTTTTCAACCAAATTTCCTCTAATTAGAGACAAGTTATGACGTTTACCGCAATATCTCGAGTTAAATATTTGGAAGGTCTACAATTTCAACCTCTTTGTTCATACGATAAATATGAGAAGCTAGCAGATGTTCCTATAAGAAAACAAAAAGAAGAAAGATTGAGATTGATCACTATGTAAATATTTGTAATTTACTAAATTTTTATTATTGTCACATTTTTCATCATTCTACATTGTTACTTTTTATATTCAACATATTCCTCTTGTAACTCTTTAACCGTACTTATGATTCATACTCTCTATGTTCTCAACAAACTAAGTAAGTAAATTTCAAATGATCATATTAATCTTTGACATGTAGATATACATATTGTTGTGATCTACAAATTTTGTGTGACCTCCCATGACTGGAACCAACATAGATCCATCTTAACCCTAGATCTATTAAGCGCTAAGAGGGATCAAATCTTTCGAGGTGGAAACCTTTAACCTTTCCTCAAGTTTTTTACTCTAAAAAAGGTTTTCACCTCGATAGATTTGATCCCTCTCAGTGCTTGATAGATTCAAGGTTAAGATGTATCTATGCTTGTATACTATGAAGTCGATTGTCCTTATTTTCTAATTATGTGGAAATAATTTATTTATTTAGTTACAATCTTCAGGATAGATGTTTTCACAATGAAATAAAATGAATGTGTGTTGTCGATATAAAAAAAGTTTACGATATAAATGTACTTTTACATGAAATCAATAGTAAAAAGATGTATCATTGAGTTATATTCAATATAACTATTTAAGGAGAAGATTGTGTTTGTGTTTATTAATTTAAGTAGGAACGAAAGTAAAAATAACTTGTATGTTACAAAGTTTGGTTTGAGATATAGAGATTTTTTCTCAAGATCAATAATCTTACTTACACTAGATAAATGTTACAAATTTTGTGTTAAGATAGAAAGGTTTTTGCTCAAAATCAATAATATTGTTCACATTGAATAGAAGGAATTCTATTAGGCCCCCACCTACATAAAACACATGGTCAAGTCACCCTCCCATATTAATATAGGGGGCCTTTCCTTTATTAAGAAAAAATATCTAGATTTCATCCATACCTAATGTAATGATTCAAATATTATAAATTTTGGACAAGGGTTCTCAATATCTGAAGCCATTACCCTTTCATATAGTTATTATTTCTAAATGATGATTTTTGTAATTTGAAAGTTCATCCTCCAATATTAATATATAATATAGAGAAAATGGGTATGTGACATTTTCCCCTCCCTGAAATATTTATGTACTCGGTAACCTCAACCTCATATACATCCAAATTTCAATGTGAGATCAAACATTTTTTAAATCAAATACTTTTTAAAAAAATAAAATGTTAAAACTCTTGTCTTTTCTCAAAATAAGACACCATTTTTTTTTAATGATCATGAACATTAATAGAACAACCAATGCCAATAAATTAATATATTTATGTGCTTGGTAATCTCGAACTCATATACATCCAAATTTCAATGTGAGATCAAACATTTTTTTAAATCAAATACTTCTTATAAAAAATAAAATGTTAAAACTCTTGTCTTTTCTCAAAATTTCAAGACACCAGTTTTTTTTTAATGATCATGAACATTGATAGAACAACTAATGCCAATAAATTAATATATGATCTAAGAAATTCAAAAAAACATTATGTTAATAAGTTATTTTGTATTCCAAAAATAAACATTGAATTGCATTAATCACGAGATGCCTCCAATATTAATGAATTAAATATTTCCAGTTTTCAAATTACACACAATACTTCAATAAAATTTTCCATAAGAGTTTGTACTTATATGTTTTAAACAAAATGATAAGTATACATTTCACAAAGTTTCATATCAAAACTCACCATAATATAAAACTTAAAAAAATGATAAGTGTACATTTCACAAAGTTTCATATCAAAACTTACCACAATATAAAACTTACTTCACACACTATATATATTTTTAGTTCATATCACACAATATGTATTAAGAGTATAACCAATATCTTATGGCTTTTATAAACCATATTACTTAAAGAATTTATTTTTGTTTTTAATAAAATAAACCCACCACCCCTTACCATAATATGATATTACTTCTATCACATTATCACTTAATACAATACGATTGTAATATAATAAAATAGACCTATCATAACTTACCATACTATGATATGTTTTCTATCACTTTACAATTTAATATAATATGATTGTAATATAATATTTTGTCATGATCACTTTACCATTTAATATAATATGATTGTAATACAATACTTTGTCATTGATTTAGATTCATATCTTTTGAGGATTGGAACATAACCACAACAAATTTATTACATATATCTAATTAAATTTTAGAGTTAATATAATCACGTTATTAATGTCTTGATTTAAATATGTTTATGATTATAAAATTGTTTTAATATTTTTGTAAATCCATTTTAACTTTGGATCGATCATTCATTTAGAGGGATGAAATCCCTTGAGGTGATAACCTTTTTTAGAGTGAAAAACTTAAGAAAATGTTTTCACCTTAAGGGATTTGATCCCTCTTAATGCATGAAAGATATGGAATTAAGATGGATATACGTTCGTTATAGTCATGGGAGACTATGTCAAAATTTTAGATAATCATCAATACATACATGCATAGTTTTTAGATAAATTTAATGCTTTGAAATTTACTAAGTATCATTTTTAATTTAGAGAGTACTATTAAGTAGGACACTTCAAAAGTTACATAAGGATTAAGGTGAAAAATAATAAAGTAACAATGTTCAATGATGAAGAAGATGAATAGTAAGAAAGTAATAGTATCCCTTTGATAAATAATAGATCCATTTTAACTATAGATCTATCATGTGATGAGAGGGATCAAATCCCTAGAGTTACAAAACTTTCCTCATGTTTTTTCAATATAAAAAAAGTTTTTTGGCTTAAGGGACTCAATCCATATCTATGTATGATAGATATGGAGTTAAAATATTATTGCGTGAACTGTGAACTTTAACCCACGATCACAAAGTTTTCAATAATCTATCAGCAACTAACATTCATGCTTCTTAGTCCCTGAAGTGTAGGATAGTCGGTGACAGAGTGTGTTTTTAAGGCACTTCGTGATGTTAAAGTCACTAGTTCGAAACCTGCGGGGACAAAAAATCCATCCATGTTAAGGGTTGGTGTGGATCGGGTTGGGTGTGATCCCCAGGTGATTTTCATGGCTTAGATGCCCATGAGTCATGGTTTCTTAGCCACATCTTAGTCCCACATGTCATGGAAAACTAAAAAACAAAAAAAAAAATCATTCATGCTACTTATCTGGCCTCGGATCAACATGAACATGTGCTCAAATTGTTTTTTCCTAGAACATTGAATTACCCTCTATCATAGATAACTATGTGTGGAAACACCACTATGTGGATATACCTCTGTGTAGAAGCATCAATGAATACTACTGACGAGAGTTGTCGTAGACAAGTCTGTGTGCTAAACTCAACAAATAACTTTGATCTTTCACAGACAACTTTGATCCATCACAAAAAAATCTATACATGTTACTCAACAAATAATACTAACGGTTCATAGACAACTCTGCACGAAGTTCGAAAAAAAATATTGATGTGTCGAAGATCATTAAAGGATGATTCCACTGCACCAAATCACGACTATCTATTCTTGCAAAGAAACATACTTAGGAAATTCTTTTAAACAAAGTTTTAGAACCTGGTTGTAATTAATTGCACACGTTCTTTCCTACTAATGCATACATTAAAATATCCAAGTGATGATATATTGAATGAAGTCAAAAGCATATACCAACAAATTAACACACACAAAAATGGAGATCTCAATTAAAACATATCATAATTACATTGGTTCTTTTGGTCGCTCATACCTTAAACATACAACACACAAATCACTTTACATAGTTCTATGTCGTAACCTATCTATCCAAACTTTGTTTACTCTCCTTTTAAACCCTATTCTCCCCCTTTATCTAACCTTTGTATGACCTCTCTCACACATACTTCCATTACATAAAAACAAGAGCTAGATCTCTCGGGAACTCTAACAAATTCTTAAAAAACCCTTAAGGATTTCTATCAATCCCCTAACTTAGTATTTTTGTTCTATTACATAGGAAAACACTCACACCATTCAAACCATAAAATCTTCAATACCTTATAAAAATTAGGGAACCAACTCCCTTGATAAAGGTTTATTGACCAATGTGGTTAATTCTTGATTTTACTACCAAATGCTCCTACATAAGAATCCCAAGGAAGAAAAAAACTATTCATCTAGTCTTCAAGGTCTACACCATACTTTGAAATTTCCGTTGATGTCATCCAAGTAGTAACATCTGTTGGTTGACCTTTTCATTTGACAAAGTGCTGGAAATACTCTTTGCCTTTGGTTTTCTTCAGTACCTTCATATCCAATACTATCGCAATCTCCTTTTTCACTACTATGGGTAGTTGTTTTTTCTACCCTATGGTCCGATCTCCATCATTTATAGGTTCATCTACTGAAACATTCTCTATCTCCTTAAATGAATAAAAATATGCAACATTAAATATTGGATAAATTCCAACACCACTTGGAAGTTCTATTTCATATGCGTTAGGAGAAATTTTTCTTAAAATATTACATGGCCCAATATTTTTAAGTTTCAGTTTGTTATAGGTCCCTAGAGGAAACCTCTTCTTCCTCAGATATAGCATGACTGGTTCACCAAATTAAAAATTCATTGGCATCCTTCTCATGTACACCCTCTGTTTATATTGATGGTTGCTTTCTTGCATCTTCATCTTGGAATTTTCCTATAAATCTTGCATACTTACTGCAAAATCATCACCATCAACACTCATCAATTCTTGTTTTCTTAAATTTCTAAATTCATACACTCCCCTTGGATGCATTCCATACAAAATTTGAAATGGACTCATGCCCATGCTTCTATTTGGTGAGTCATTATATAAAAACTTAGTTTGAGCAAGCATATGATCCCATTGCTTGGGATTCTCATTTACAAAGCTCCTCAAAATATTTTCCAGGCTTCTGTTTACCACTTCTATTTTTCCATTAGTTTGTGGATGATAGGAAGAGCTAAAACTGAGATTAGTACCAAGCTTCTTCCATAAGGTTCTCCAAAAGTGTCCCACAAATACCATGTCTCTATCTAAAAGTATACTTTTGGGTAAACCATGCAATATTACCACATCTCTAAAGAACATATTTGCAATATTTGTAGCATCACTGGTTTTTTTTTTTAAAAACAAAATGTGTCATCTTAGAGAATCTATCAACCGCAACATAAATTGAATCATTAAATATTCGTGTTATTGGAAATTCCCATCACAAAGTCCATACTCAATGCATCCCATGGCCTGCTTGGAATGGGTAGTGGTTGATACAACCCTGTATTATAACTTTTCCCTTTAGCATGCTAACAAATTCTACACTTTTCACAAGTTGATTCACTTGATTCTACATACCATGAAAAAAATAAAAAACATTTACCTGAGCAAAAGTTTTATCTTGACCAAAATGTCCTGACAATCCTCCACTGTGCTTCTCTTTGATTAGGTTCTGCCTCATTGAACACTTGGGTATGGACAAATTACTATTCTTGAATAACAATGCTTCATGTAGCATGTAGTCCAACCACTAACTTCTATTGTTGGAAAATGGATTTTCACAAGCTGCATAGGAATCTTTGAAATCTGTATAATCTTGATACATTTCTTTTAAACAAGGAAACTTTTAGGGGATAAATTTCGCCCATGGGCTATTTTTCCATGCTTTTTCCCAAAGCAATATTCTCCATTCTAAAAATGATTCACCCAAATTCTATAGGATAAAATTATTTTACCTTAAAAATCGCCAAAATTTTATACAAACTATATAAAATCCTTAGAAATTTAAATATTTTTACAAAAATACCGCCAAACATTTATAATTGGAATATTAAGGACTAGTAAGATTCGCCAAGGTTTCTACATTTTAAAATAAATTTCCTTCCTTAAAATTATCCCTGCAAGTTTTAAACCATCAAATCCTAAAGTGTTGACTTGAAATTCCTGCAAAATTAAATTAATTATACTAAATGCATAAGCAACTTTATTTTCCTTACCACTTGTGTGTTTAATCACAAAGGAAAAATTATACAAAACATCAACCCACATAGCATGCCTTTGATTTAAGTTTGGTTGACTACTTATAAATTGTAATGCATGATTGTTAGTGTACACAACAAATTCCTTGGGAATGAGGTAATGTCTCCATTTTTCCTGTGCCTTTACAATCACATAAAACTTCTTATCATCAGATGAGTATTTCTATTTAGCCTCATTCAACTTCTCACTAAAATATGCAATTGGTATTTGTTCATGGTTCATGAAAACTCCTATTGTAGTCCCAATGGCATTAGTCTCAACTTGGAAAAATTACCAATGTCTGGTAAAGCTAACACAGGTTGTTCAGTGATATTTTTCTTCAAAATTTGAAGATTTCAGTTAGTTTCCATTGTCCACTTGAATTGATTTCTGCTCTCTTTGATAGTATCAATAATTGGATTACATAACTAACTAAAATTTCTAATAAATTTCCTACATAAGCTTGCTAAACCATGGAAACTTCTTACCTCATACACATTTCTGGGAGTAGGGAAACTTACTGTTGACTGACCCTTCTCTGGGTCCATCTTCAAACCATCCTTAGATATCACAAATCCCAAATGTATCAAAACATTCTTCTTAAAACTACATTTCTTCAAATTTATCAACAACTTTTCTTTTTGCAGATTATTTAAAACCATTATGAGATGTCTTTGATGCTCCTCTATTGTTTTGTTATATATCAAGATATCATCTAAACATACTATCACAAACCTACTATCACAAACCTTCTAATAAATTATTTGAAAACCTCATCCATCAACCTCATAAATGTACTTGGAGCATTTGTGAGCCCAAAAGGAATCACCAACCATTCATATAGTCCACTATTAGTTTTGAAAGAAATTTTCCATTCATCCCCTTCTCTTAACCTAATTTGATGATATTCACTCTTCAGGTCCATCTTTGAGAAGTACTTATCACCACTTAAATATTCTAACAAGTCATTAATGTGAGGAAATGGAAATCTATACCTTATATTAATCTTTTTGATTTCTCTTGAATCAATACACATGCACCATCCTCCATCCTTCTTTGGACTGAGTACTGTTGGTACAACACATGGGATCATATTTTATTTCACCAATCCTTTATCCAGAAGCTCTTGCACTTGTTTCTTAATTTCTTCATTCTCTTGTGGGGTCAATATGTAGGTTTGTTTATTAGGAAAACTTTAGCCAAGTATCATGTTAACATGATGGATAATACTCCTCAGAGGAGGTAAATCATTTGGTAAGTCATCCACTATAATATCAAAAAATTCATCAATCATAACTTTAACTTTAACTTCTATAGGTAAATCATTCATATTTGTACTAGTGAGTATTACTTTTGGATTACCAATTAAGTCAAAATGTACCTCTTCTTCCTTAACTTCTTGCAATAGTTCCTTTCCACTTATCAAAAATACACTTGGGCGAATTTCTTCTTTGTCTCCTTCATATTGCAAAGGAAACAAGACATTCTTATTCTCGTCCTTTTCAAGAGAATATGTGTTCTTCCTACCATCATAAATGCATTTTTTTTCATATTTACATGGCCTTACCAACAAAACATGGAAGAAATCCATAGGCATTATGTCACATAATATCTCATCAATGTAGCCACCAATTTGAATTTCCACCTTACACTGCTTATTCACCAAAATCCAATGTCCTTTCTGCAATCAATACACTTTGTAGGGAGTGGGATGTGTTGTTCTATTCAATCCCATATTCTCTACCATCTCAATGGAAATCAAATTGTCTATGCTACCACTGTTTATGACAACCTTACAACAATTTCCTCTTGAATTGCATACAATTCTAAATAAACTCTTCCTCTAGGATAGTTCGTTAGTTTCCTTCTCTAACTTGAGCATAACTCTATTCGTCAACAATGATTGTCCTACCTCAGTAACTTCTTATTTTGTGACTACATTCACACTATCTTTTGTAGCTTCTGCTATATTTTCATTTCTTCGACCTACTGATTTATTTCATAGACAGTCCCATGACATATGCCCAATATGTCCACATGTATCACATTTGATTTATCTTCCTCCTCTACCTACGCCTCTAGAGAAAAATATCTTGCCTCTTGATTCTCCTCCTCTTGATGGATGACTACTTGAGCTTGGGATTCCTCCTTCATATCTTGGAGTTTGCAATCTTCCTCTTCCACTAGATTGTCCCTTGCTTCTTGTTGAACCTCTTCCCCTATCTTTCTGGCTAGTTGCTCCTCTACCTTCAAAGCTGCTTGGTAGGGAATCTTCAACTATCTTCATGAAAAAAATACTAATTTCATATTGTATATCATACCTCAATCCATTAATGTATTTGGAAACTTTTTCAACATTGTCTTCAATATGAATAATTCTAATTGTCAACCTGTAAATTTCTTCTATATATTCATTCACAGTCATAACTTTTTGTATGAGATTCTACAACTGTTTGAATAAATTCAACTGGAAATACTTAGGCATGAAATTTAATTTAATTTTAGCAATCATTCTATCCTAATTCTTGAACGTGCTTTTCCCTTTTCATCTCCTGACAACTTGTAGTTCAACCCACCATAGTGTTGCATGACCTTTCAACCTTGTCACTGCATAATTTACCTTCTTCTCTTCATCTACATTTTCATAATCAAAATATTTATTCAGAGCATTAATCCAATCAATCAATTCTTCAACATTTAAATTACCTTCAGATATTGGTACCTCTACCTCTGTTCTAGCACCAACCTTTGTGACCACCCTGATCAACATTTCTTTTGTTGTTTCTTCTTCTTCTTCTTCCTTAGAGGTTGTTGCTTATTCATGTTCGTTGATATCTCCTCTGTCAAGATCTTTCTTCATGGAAGTCTCCATGTCTTCCATCCTTGATTGAAATTATCCCACCTCTTGTTGCAATTCTGCAACTACAACTACTATGCCTTGACCTCTTTTCATGGGTTCCATCTTCTTTTTCTTCATGAGAACACTTATTGTGTATTCTCTAATACCAAAAATGATGGAGTGAACCACCAAATTCAACCCACGATCATAGAGTTTTCAATACTCTGTCAACAAATAACATTCGAGTTGCTTATTTGACCTTAGATCCACATGAAAAAGTGCTCAAATTTCCTTTTCCTACATCGTTGAATTGTGCTCTGTCATAGATAATCGTGCTTGGAAACACCACTATGCAGATATACCTTTGCACAGAAGCATCAATGAACTTTATGTTTTGCAAAAAAACTTTATGTGCGGAACTCAACAAATAATACCAATGTGTCATAGACAACTATGATCTGTTGCAGACAACTTTGCCTGCCATACTCAACAAATAATACCAACGATTCAGAAACAACTTTCCATATAGTTTGTAAAACAATACCGATGTGTCACAGATCATTAAAAGGTGATTCCACTACACTAAATCATGACTCTCTGTTCCCAAGAAGACGAATACTCAAGAAATATTTTTAAATAGAGTTTTAAAACTTGGCTGGAATTAATTGCACATGATATTTCCTGCAAATTCATACATTAAAATCTCCAAGAGACAAGATACTGAATGAATTCAAATGCATATACCAACAAATTAACACATAAAACTGGAGATCTCAATTAAAACATATCATGATTACACTAGCTCTTTTGGTCGCTCAAACCTTAAACATTAAAAATCTCTTTACACCGATCTATGTCGCACCCTATCTATCCAACCTTCATCTACTCTCCTTATAAACTCTATTCTCCCTCTTTGTCTAACCTGTCTCTGACCTCTCTCACACATACTTCCACTACATAAAAACAAGAGCTAGATCTCTCGACAACTCTCACAAATTCCTAAAAAACCTCTAAGGATTTCTATCAATCCACTAACTTAGTATTTTGTTTCTATTACATAGGAAAACACTCAAACCTTTCAAACCATAAAATATTGAAGACCTTCTAAATATATCATTCTAACTATTACAATTAAATGAAAAATTATGGAACCAACTCCCTTGATAAAGGTTTATTGACCCATGTGGTCAATTATCGATTTTATTACAAGATGATCCTCTCTCTCTCTCTCTCTCTCTCTCTCTCTCTCTCTCTCTCTCTGTATATATATATATATATATATATACCTAATTCTTATGCATTTTATCATTTTTGAAATCATTGCAATTCTATGATTGCTCTATATCATTTTTTATTATATCATCTTTGAAATCAATATACTTTATTGTTTTGTGTTATATTATTGTTGAAATCAATGTAGGTACTCAATGATTGAAGTTGCATTCTTTCTTTGTTTCCATGACTAGAACATTATATCAATAGTGTAAACATCCACCTCCTAAATTTTGAAACTTTCTTCTTTTGGATAACTTATTAAGTCTCTAGGTCCTCTTCCAAACAATGAAACCACTCTATTAATGCTCAAATGTTTGATACAATGATGAATTACAATGAAAAAATTGAAGACACCCTTCAATTATGCTATTCAATCCCATAAACATAGGTTACCACTGAATTCCTCATGAAATTTAGAGAAAAATGAGTATAAACTTGACTATGTTCTGAACAAGTGCTTAAAGACCCCATTTTGCACACATAATTAGACTATGGTTCTCATACATAGTAAATGGAACTAAGACTTTCATACACATAAATTTAGTACATAACTGATATCACCATCGTATTCCTCTCGACAAATCAAGAAAAATGAGTATAAACACCCTACACTTCTCTCAAAGAGTCTCAAATCTCAAAATCTCATGAGCACAAACTATTGACATGAAAAATGATGAAAAGGTACAAATTCTGGTAAAAACCCTACCTAAGGATTCATGCCAGATATTTTCATTCCATTCCATGTTGTCATATAGTGGTCCATATCTAGGTTTATATAGCGTAAGTCAGCCATCCAACCCCCCATATGCTCGAGCTTCATTAATCTAAATTTAAATACATTTATTTTGGTTTTCTATAACAAGCATAACTTGTGGTGCATTGGTAAGAGTGTATTTATAATTCATTGGGATATTCCCCTGAAGTTTATGGGTTCAATTCTTATCTGACCTAATGAAATTTATTCCTTTATCCATTATTGGCCAATTGGAGAGTGCCACATGGAACTCTTTGGTTGGTCCACTTGTTGCACAGTCAGTGATTGCTTCAGCTGCCACCCATATACCACATCATCATATGACTTCACCTGTATGGATCTTCCATGCCACTGCCAACTGTACCTACCATGTCATCTATACAGATGACATGTGGCATATTTTTATTGGTCCACATGGGTGTTGAAAATGATAAATTTCAGTGGCATGTGGAAGCCTCTTGTGTTTCCATGTCATCTTGTTGAAGTCATGATGGCATCATCTTGTTCCTTGTTAGCTATATGGATGGTCCACATGGCAGCCTGTGGGCCTGCGACATGGCACCCCCATTTTGCCTTTTTCTTGAAAACTTAAAATGACCATAACTTTCTCATAATACATTTGTTTCAGGAGATCCACATGCCGTTTGAAATCTCTCACCGAGAGATACACAATGGATCCATTTTCATTAGAATGTGAGATGATCAAAATTTTAGCATTCCAGATCCTCCTAGATCATCGATGTATCTAGGGAAAATATAGGCTATTATAAGAATCTCTTATATTGAGGATATGGGAGATTATTTAAATAGGGATTGTAAGTGATTGATGCCAACCTATGTAATGTACACAAAAGAGGTGGCTTTAGGTCCATTTTCCAGTTCAATTTCCCGAATAGTGTTAATTGATTTTCTGTGATTTGCAAACTTGTGGAAGAATTTTGTGTTTTTGTTCCATGCTTGTAGCTAGAGTTCCATGCTCTTTAATATCCATTGTTTTTATTTGTCTAGCAAGATTTTTTTTTCTTTCATTCGAGTTCTTTTAAGTTGAGAATTTTTTATCTTCGGAGAGAGGACTCATGTTTTCTTCATCATACCAAGACTAGATTTTCCTTTCCAGATATTCCAGGGATTCAGACTCTTTTTTTTATTTTTTCGGTTCCCCAAGCTTGTGTTGATTTTTTTTCTCTTTTGATGTTCGCTAGAAATTGAAAAAGGGGGGAGGGGGGGATTCAGGGAGGGTGATATTGTAGGGAATCTAGCAGTCTTTGATAACATACTTTAAAGAAGCATCTTCCAGCTAGACAAAATTCAATTCGAAGGGAGATGTGTGATTTTGAGGTTGAGAATTAATATCGAAGATGATCGGGTCGTGGTCCGAGTCACCTCCAATGGAGACTCGTTGCCAACATCTGGGTTGAGCTTCTAGAAGAGCCTTAGATATGAGGAAGTGATCGATATGTTTTGAAACTCTGTCCACTTAGTTCTCATATTCCTCCAGTTCAAGACCAATTTTGAAGGTTGTAGATATATTAGTCTTGCATCATCTAGGGAGTGGATGAGGAATTCATAAAGGGGTTCATAATGAGAAGATGGGCCCCATGTTTCGTTGAATTCTAGAGTGAAATTTAAATCACCTCCTATAATCATATTCCCCTACTTTATCAAGTTTTTATCGAGATTTTGTTCCCAAAGAAGAATCTATCTCCATTGTATGGTCCTTAAATATTTAAATTTGTGAAATCTAGGTATAATTTGAACGAGTGAAATTAAATTTCTAGACTAAACTGTAAGGCCTAGGAATTCCTACAAAGTATTAAGGGGAAAAACCATCATGTAATGAGTCCTCCAAAGTGAACAAATGTGTTTAAATATTGGAAGTCCCATCCTAGAAAGAGATGATAAAGTGAGGTGGTGGAGTGATTGCCAAACAACATTGTTTCTTGCAAAACAATGATGGAGGGCTGGTGAATCTCCATCAACCATTTTAGGGATAGTTTTTTTGGGGGGATGGCCAACCCCCTGAAATTTAGAGAGAGGATTAACATGGTGGTGGGGCTAGTGGGGAATTTTATCTAAGGGCCCAAATGCAATATTTTTTCTTCCTTGATTTGACCTCTGAGTTGGCCTAGTTCTGGGAAATTGAGAGAAAATAGTTCCTACAATGGGAGGGGGTTTGAGGTTATAGTCCAAGTGGATTATGAGGTCACTATTGACTCCCAAGTTATTGAAGGAGGAATCTTTTTTTTTTTTAATCAGAGAATGTATTTCATCCTAGGGGGCGGAGGAAGTGGTAAGGGTGGAGAGGGGGGAGGCATG